>LBNU01028746.1:26218-65098 GCA_014162995.1 Artemisia annua | reverse complement strand
TATATATATATATATATATATATATATATATATATATATATATTGTTTTTTAAAACAAATACAAAGTTTATAGGGTATTTGTTATATAAAATTTAAGACTAGATATTTTTATAAAGTTTTGGGTTTAAATGTAAATTATATTTACCAAACAAATTATAACGTTATTTTAAGTTTAATTATACCCAATTTATTTTTCTAAAGCTTATTTGTTGCCGATTTTCACCAATTTTGTATAGGGTTTTTTTTTAATCAAATTATAGCATCAAATTTATTAATATTTTAAATTTAGCCACTAAATTTTTGAAATTAACAATCTCTTTTTTACCTTTTTCTTTTACAATTTAACGCATGTATTTTTATGCATTTTTTTTAACTAGATGAAAATTTAAGCTATGTTGACCAAAAAACTCAGTTTTGACTTTTCAATTGGCCAATAAGAAGACTCGATTTTGCAATTAAGCTCTTCTATTGATTGATGTAAAATACTCATTTTGAATTTACTCTTTTCTCTTATATAATAAAAGATTATAGTAAAAGAAGGTTGACCATAAACCACTTCAACCACCGAGTAGTGTTAATATCAATATTCAACAAGTAGCAACCTTTTCAACCATTCTTAATGCATCTCAAATAGCATTCCAAGCATTTGTTAACAATTTCTATTTCACCATTTGTATGTGGATGATAAGAAGTAAATTTCTTGATTCGTTTTAAGATGTTTTAAAGACTTGACATTCTGTAAGATGAGTAACCAAATTTGACCTTAACGGTATTTTCTCTAATCATAAATGTTAATAGAATGATTAAATTATATGAGTAACAAATCGTGCATTTATATGAAGATAAATATAATATAAAGCTTAAAAATACATGTTATTGCCTAGCTAACCTTGGTTAAGACCAATCGAGACAATTGAGTCCCAAATCTATTTGGTTATGAAATCATAAATATGTTTAAGATAACACGAATAACCTAACCCTACCCAAACTTTTGAATTATACAGTCAACCTAAACTAATTAGACTATTTGTCATAAAACTTTCGTTAAAAAAATAATCAAATTACTAATTTGTAATATGCCAATACACATTCTCTCTCCAACAAATTATCTTAAAAAGAGTTACTTTATCTTCAATAAAAATTTCTTCATCGTTGAGTTTATCCAATCATGCAAAAAAAAAAAAAAAATAATAATAATAATAAATAAATAATAAAATAAAATAAAAACTCATTTAAACCGTAAAAATTGTTATTGATCATTAATTCTTAGGATTTTGTTAATCACTTTTTCACATATTCGATCCTTTGTATTACCAAAACCCTAACCTCAGAACTCAAAATTACACACAAAAAACCATAGTTCTCGAATTGAAGAATTAACGCGTTGTGATTAACTTGTATGATTAAGTCATAGTGATTGATGTGTTTATAGATGGTTATTTAGGCTTAGATGTAATTAAATTTAAATAGTCACAGTTATGTTAATGTTTGAGTGATCTTTGTGTAAGTATAATGGTATTCTCTGATTGTGAAAAGTTATGAGTAATATAGATAATGGTTAAATTAAATATAAGCAACAAATTAAATCCCAAATACGACCCTTAATATGTCTATGTTGAATCAAAACTCGTCCAAATCATTTAATCCCAATCGGCCTATGTAAATCGATCAAACGATAAGTCGATACAAATCTGAAATTCAAGTCAACCCAGTCCGACACGACCCTTAACACGTAAATAAACAAAACAAATGACATAAAATGTATGCCAAAACACAATCAAAGGACTAAATTTGCAATAGTCTCAACATTCCAACTCACATATACCCCTTCATTTTTTCCCCTCTCTCTAAAACGTTCCTCCAAAACAATTATTTTATCTTGTTTTATAAAAATTTCTTCTCCATCTTCATCATCATCATCATCAATCAAAATCATAACAAAACAAAAACACAAAAACAAACCTCAAAAATTCCAAACCCTTAGAAAAATGTTGTTGTTTCTTAAAATCTCAGGTTTCGGTTAAATCCTTCGATCCAAACATTATTAATCCTATAAAACAAAACCCTAACCTTAAATTCTCAAAATTAACAAAACCCAGATTTTGAAATTTGTTTTTATAAAAGATTTATGGGTTTTTGTTAATGGGTTTTGATTAAGTTGTATAATTGATCTGATTGAAGTGTTTAGTGATTTTAGGCTTAGATTTTAACTCAAGGTGTTTTGATTTAGTTAACCATAGTTAGGTTAATGTTTTGACTGATCTTTGTATATCTCTGAGTTGGGTTTTCGATTAGTCGAAAAATGAGCTTGGAAAATGATGACGATAGCTTGGTTGTTGAGGCGAATGAATCCGAAAAGTAATTTTTTATTGTTTCAAGGATGTTTTGTTTGTTGGATTGTTTTTTTAGTTAGATTAATGTTTTGTGTTTGGATGATTCAGGAAACCTAGGATTTCGTATACGCGAGAGTTTCTGTTATCGTTTGGTGAGTTGGAAACTTGTAAAGGGTTGCCGAGTGGATTTGATCATTCAATTTTGAGGTAATTTATCTAGTCTGCTAATTATGTAAACTGTGAATTGTGAAGAGTTTCGTTAGTGTGGTTACATTGATGTTGTTTTGTTATGAATAGTGAATTAGAAGATAGTAGCGTTCAAGAACGGCAAAGACCTCATTCGAATTTGCCGTTGCAAAGTTTTCGTCGTAATGATTATAGTTCTTCGCCACCGACTAGAGGTGATTACAGAGGTTATGGAAGATGGGAGAGTCGGTCGTCAGGATGGAGTGAAAAAGACGGTGATCGTGATTCACAATCTGAGGCTGATCAAGGTTTGTTTTCGAGTTCATAGAATACTTGGTTTATTTTTGTACATATGTGCATGTTGGTATCTATGTTTATGTGCATTTTAGGTTGAACATATAATGATGTTATTGTGTGGGAATGTGAGTAGCTGTTTGAAAATTTACAAGCATCATAGATAGTTGATCCGCTCACTTTTTGTGAGGTTAAGCATATATAGCGTAGTGTACGAGTTCAAGTGTTACTATTTGATGTCATCAAGCAACTGTGCGCATGAGATATATGGATGATGTGATGAGAGTGGTTTGAAGTAATTTGCAACTCAAAAGTAACCATTATGATAGATAGCATGCGTTTTTGTACTCATAAGGCCTATTATTTAAGTCGGATAATGGAAATCTATAGAAATTATTTTTTCCCTTTTCTGAAATGTGATTCTTACTATATTAGTCAGCTTTTTATACTCAATATCTATCCCAATGATGTTTCCCTGAACTTTCCACGTAACATGTTGGTCCGTGGACTGTGGTTAGTTCTGCTTTTAAAGAAACCTGCTATGTGGTTGCTTATTTCATTTGATGACTTGGTTCACTTATTTTTGTCATGAAGCAATTGATGATACATTGAAATACCAAACGTCATCTTTCTAGAGAATATGCTTTCTAGCAATTGATGATATATTGAAATACCAAACGTCATCTTTCTAGAGAATATGTTGGTATCTTACATCGAAAAAGGAGAAACTAATTTTGATTTATTTGACCCTTCGTGTTCATAGGGTTATCAGTAATAAAAACGTAAATGAACATATCTGGTAAATTAATATAGCTAAATAGTAATTTTGTTTCCTATTGACCAAGTTGAGGGTAATTCCAATTTTTGTTTCCTCGTTCTGTCTCATCCCCGTTTTTCTATTTTGAATCCAAAGATGACTAGGATTCTTGAAAACAATATGGCTGAAATTCAAATTGCATAGTGAATAAATCTTTCAATGGGTAAGTATAAAGAATTAACCGTAGTTTTGTTGCATGTTTTCTCTCTGTCGAAATTTTAATATGCTCAGTGCAAGACAAAGTTGGTTCTGGTTAGGTTTCTTGGTGAATAAATGCACCTTTATTTGCATAAAGGCTAGTACATACCAGATCATGTTGTGTAAGGGCTATTTAAGAAGGGAAGTGATTTGCACACTTTCAATTCTTATTGGGACACTCAAATGTACAAATAGTTAAAGCAAATTGTACTTCAAGTACAAATGCCTGATGCACACATTGGAGTGTCCCAATAAAAAATGAGAGTGTGCAAATCATTTCCCATTTAAGAAACATGGTGTAAGTTTACTCTCAATTTGGTTAAAAATAATTAGACGCATAAAGTAGTTCAATTTGGGGTCGATTGTGGACATTTGGAAATTTCATTTTAATTTTGGCCGCCAAATAATTGGGGTCCTTATTCTGATATCAATCATGGATCAATTTGAAATCCACAGGTTCCCTCAATGATAGCTATTTCCCTAATACATTGGGAAATGGGGGTTCCCAAGTTCCTGATCATTGAGCTACTACATGTTACTCCTTGTGTTGTAATTTCTGGTTTTGGTAATTTACCGATTATAGGTCTGTGATTTATCTTTGTTAGAAACAGTTGCGAGTTAGTACTCGATCGCAAAGTAATATTTCATTCTTGAAACATAAAATCTTACCCACCTTTGGAAGAATTGAAGAACTAGCCTTAATTCTTTGACCATTCACTTCCATAAGCACCGGAGTGAACTTTGTTGTTTTTAGTTTCCTTGGTTAGTCGGTTAACATTCTTCAGTGTTTTGGCTTGTTATATATAAACCCCCTTTAATAATCTAGTTGTTGATAATCAATTTTTTAATTGCACATTTGGTGGTTATTAGGTCCAAGGGCTTCTAATCCTAATCTTGAACTTGATTAGTAGCCTTACAAATTGCACAGCTAACTGTGTCCAAAATTATTATCACGAAACTGAATCCTAGGCTCTTAACATTTTTAATTGTCAGCATTATTATTGATCATAGTTTTCTTTAGATTCTGGAAGGCGCAATTATGGAAATCAACCTCGGCGACCGTGGCAAAACTCTGAGCATGATGGTCTTCTTGGCAGTGGTTCTTTTCCAAGACCCTCTGGATTTGCATCTGGGACTTCTGCTCCAAAGGGTCAGTCAAATGAGCCCTACCATCTCAATAGGAGTAATGAGGCATATCAGCCCCCTCGCCCTTACAAGGTTATTATTGCCTATTACCTTTTTTTTTTCACGCCTGTATCTTGGATCAGTATAAAGTTCTTCCCAAATATTCAAATTTAATACCTTTTTCAGGCTGTGCCGCATGTGCGCCCTAACACACACGACTCTTTCAACGATGAAACATTTGGTTCAACTGAGTCTACAAGTCAGGATAGAGCAGAAGAGGAAAGAAAGAGAAGAGGTAAAATGCCTTCATTTATACTGTTAAACCCTAACTTTTTTGTTCTGTTGCGTTGTTGGTTGACGATCTGCAAGTTATTGACTTGTGCTTTTATAATTTTATGGCAGCTTCTTTTGAGTTAATGAGGAAGGAACAACAGAAAGTGCTACAAGAAAAGCAGAAATCAAGTGCAAATAAGCAACAAAGTGATGAGTTTACTGATATGCTCTTGGAGGAGGCTAAGGAAGAAGGGCTTTCAGAGGCCGGTGGTGAATTAAATTCTGCAGTTCAAGCTGTTCCAAAGGATGATTTTGGGAAATCATCTATTATGTCGCAGTCTTCCAAACCCCGGCCACTTGTACCACCAGGATTTAAGAGCTCAATTCTTGAGAAGAGTTCAACCTCAAAACCGATCTCTTCAACCGACAAAGAGGTAAATACAAAAAGTGATGTGTGTAAAGGTATATCGGACCTGTGTCTAATTAATGTGCTCTCGCTTATGCCCTTTGATTATAGTAGAGGTAGAATTATTAGACTATTCCTTTGAGCATAGGTTGATCTGGGTGTATTTTATCTTCAAGAGAATATGGGTAAGATAAAAAGTAAAAATGTGCTTAAGAAACTAATAAAATGGGTTGCATGGGTGGAAAGTCATTCAAAGTGTATTTGGGTGCATAAAACCTTCTAATTTATTTATTTCCAGTGAATTAATTTGTTTCGTGTTAATTTAATTTCTGTTATCATATTTGGCACACCAAATGCTTAAAAACACAAAACTGTATAAGTTGACAAACCTGTTGGCTTGATTTATCTCAAAATGCATGTTTTACCATTAACCTGTGCCTCCATACTGCCGTGTCATTTAGCATGCGTCTGTTCTTGGTTTCTGACTTTTGGTGCAATGAAGACAGCTTTCCCTTTAGCTTTGTAGTCCCTCATTTCTCGAATCTATAAATGAATTGAACATTCCTTTCCCGAAGAATAGGTCTACTATATCGAATGATTTTGACCATCTTTTCTTGTTCATATATTATGTAACAGAATCCTAAACCCGCAATAGAGGAATTTCATTTGCTTGCCAAGGGTAACCACACTCAAAATGGAACTCTAGATAACCTTGGTATGGGCGATCCTCATCTACAAAGAATCTCCAGATTTCCAGAAGTCCACGAAGCTGTGGATGGTGAAGTTTTTGAACTTATGACTAATAAAGTTCCCAGCAATCCGAGTCAGGAAAGTACAGCGTCCATCCTCGGAAAGTTTTTTGGCAGCTCTCCAACAATTAAAGATGCTGGATCCACAGGTTTTCTTGAGGTACACCTTTATAAGATACGGTTATCTTTTTTATTTATTTCCTGATTTAATATTGTAACCTTTTGGAAAGCACTTGCTGTTTACTAAGGAAATTATTTTCTTTGTTCCACAGCAGAAGAGTAAGCAAGATGATCCTTTGAGTCCCAACAATGCCCAGTCTTCCAAATTTGCCCTGTGGTTTAATGAAGACGGTATATATAATCTTCTGAGCTACTAAATTGAATTACTTTCGGCTTTATCCTCTTATCTGTGACATTTCCCATTTGGATTTATCTTTTTGTATTTTGCAGATAAGAAACCTATAGATGATATCTCTTCTAGCAGATCAAATGACTTGCTTTCACTAATTGGTGGCGGTGGCCCTCAACCTACTAATATCGTATCTGCCGAACCCATTGCACCCGACTTACCGCACAAGGGGTTTGGAATTACTAAAACCCCCTCAGACTCGAAACAGTTGTTCAACAGTATGAGGCAGGAGTCTACACCTCCTGTGGCTGCTGTTCTTACTTGTGAGGACCTTGAACAGACTATACTGTCGGAATATAGTGAGAAAAGTTCAACATTGCAGCCACCACTTCCTGATTGGAATGTTTCTGGTCCAGAAAACGTGGATGCTCAAGCTGTTGATAATACTGCAACCAATCACTTGCTTTCATTGTTACAGAAAGGAACAGGACCCTCCATCGACGATACCTCTAATACGAGTATCGGGTTGTTTGGGGATCGTCCTACTTCAGAAAAGCCAAAAGATCCTAATCAGCAAGCGAGTTCGGGTCAGAATCTTTCACTTGAAGCACTTTTTGGGTCTGCTTTTATGCAGGAGCTGCAATCGGCTCAAGCTCCTGTTTCTGCACAGAGGGGCTCAGCCGGGTCCGCCAGAATCGATATTTTCGAGCCTCAGGATTTATCTGCTCCTAGTGTTGATGGAATAGCACCCAACATGACTACTTTTGAAAACAATCCCTTGTCCCTAAGACAGAAACAGCCTGCTAAATCAGATGACCCAGAAAGCTGGTTGAAATTTGATGGTCAACGGGCGGATGTTGACCCGTTAGAGTTCCCAAGAGGAGTACCAAAATCTGGTAATGATATCCAGCTGCCTGAAGAAGAGAGCTTAATGATAGTTGGTGACCCTACAAATACACATAACCCTTCTGAGGCTGTATTTAATATATCGGAGAAACTTGCAGCTCTTAATTCTGGTTTTAGAGGTGATCAATTTGGTCGTGGGCCTTACGACATGATGGAGCCTGAACGACAATTTAACAACAATCCTCAAATGCATGGAGCACAAATGAATCACAATAGGCGGCCAATGTTGCACCCATTAGATCCTATGAACTCCCAGATGAGGTTTCCAGAGCATCTTATGCAACGCGACAACGCTCCATTAAATCAACAATTTCCACCCCGTCCTTTCCATCACCCTGATGCTCGAGTAACAGGGTTCGATGTTCCTATTAATGTTAATCCTCAAATGTTGCCTCCTCAGTTGCGGAACTTTCCTCCACCTCAGATGTTACGTGATCATCCAAGACCTCAAGCTTCCAGTTTCATGCCAGAGCAGGGATTCCCATTTAATCATCAGCAGCCCAACATTGGTGGACTTGGTATGCCATTTCCTGGTAAGATCTTTTTGACCTTATTTATGTAATGAATTTCAGTTCTTACCACGTTCTTAGACGTGTTTTAGTCCAACCATGGTAACCACAAATTGATATAAAAATTAAATGAAAGAAACTTCAGTAAATTTTAATCCAAGTCTAAATACCATTATTTACGAACTTCACAATTGTCACTGTGCTGTAAAATGTCATTGTAGAAATCGTTAGGCGCTAGTGAGGCGGTCGGGTAGGGCCTAGCGATTAATGGTTAGGCGGGGATTAATCGGGGATTAATCGGATTGGAATTTTTATGCACAAAATTGTAATTTTATATATTATATTATATTATATGTATGAGATAAGCATAATGCATCAATGTTCAAATATTTCAAGTGTTCAAATATAAACATAATACATAATTCTTCAAAGTTTAAAATCAAACATAAATATTACTCGGTTTGTTGACTTTTTTTAAGCGATCTTTGACTGATTTTGTCTGATTAATCGGTTTGTGACCGATTTTTAAGCAATTTTGACTGATTTTTAAGCGATTTTGTTGACCGATTATTAAGTGATTTTGTCCGATTAGACCGATTTTGTCCGATTAATTGGTTTGTTGACCGATTTTTAAGCGATCTTTGACCAAAGCGATTAAATAGGCCGATTATGATAAATCAAGGCGCTTAATGAGCGATCAGCGATTATGCGGGGATTAATCGGCCGCATGGACCGATTTTTACAACAGAATTCTGTGGTAAGATTTGATGTCGTAAGTCCTAACCACACAGTCTACCACTCTACCCTATTGAACGGCCACCAATTAACAGATTTGATCCTGGGAAGACCAAATTTTAGAAACCTGTTTAAAACACTGGTTCAGTCTCTCAATCTAGTGACCAAATTTCTAGTAGGGAACTCATTAGGGGGTGTTTGAATTTGCTTTTAGAACTATCTGATTATTACGAGTAAAGTCATAGATAGTCAGTTTTACTGTTTGTGTCAAGAGTTATGTGTCTGATAATTTTTTTGTATCAAGAGTTATGTGTCTGATCATTTGGTCACATATCAGCTTAGTTCCACGTGATACATAGTTGTAAAAATAAAGTTACTTATTTACCCCTTTTTATACCCTAATTTGGGACGTATTATATTTCTGCCAGACTGTTGTATCACAAAAAAGTAATATTGTTTTTGTCATGTTACTCGTTAGTTTCTTAAATAATCCGAATTTGCGTAATATTCGAACATGTGATTATCTGATCATCACAGCTGCAAATAATGTAAAGCTTCCAAGAATGTTTTCTACAACCTGTTTGCAGCTGATTATGTGATTTTGTTTAGCCATTATCGCATAAATGCATAATCTCTTTCAAAGTGCACATCTAAACACCTTAACTAGTGTGGATCAATTTCTGTAACTGGAGTATTCGAACATCTATTATTCAGTATCGTCTATAAAAGCTCAAATTTTTTATGTCACGGTCAATAATGACTTTTCAGCCTTCATTTTCATTTTTGTGTGATTTAATTCTTCCTTTTGTTTGTCTCTCAGTTCCTAATGCTGGCAGCGGAAACCAACATCCCGAAGCATTTCAGAGGATGATGGAGATGGAACTAAGGGCCCAGTCGAAACATACCCCACATAGCCAAGGGATGTATGAGCTGGATATGGGTTTCCGATATAGATAGAGGGATAATCATCATAGTTGTGGTTTGTGTACATGGAATGTAATGTGCTACCTGAAATCGATATGTTGCTCTTTTGAGTCTCCAGGCTAGCTTGTTTGTTACTCGATACTTTGAAACCGTAAGAAAACAGAGGGAGGTGGAACTTGTTTTCTGGCTGTGTTTTTTTGTGATTTTAGAATTGCTGGACAAAGTCTTTTTAGTCAAGGTTCCGTCTTTGATACAATTTGCTGAAATTCGGAATATAGATTCATGAGATTTTATGTTGTAATGCTCATTTACTTGCAGGTTAATGTTGGTTGTTGGTGCATATCTGCTCATAGCCGAGCAGATTAGAATCAATCATTTCAATAATTCTAATGTGAATAAAAACAAATAAGCAAATATATCATATCCAACAGAACATAAGAAATAACAGTTTTAATGTAGCGAAATTTCTTTTTGAAACGGTACATATGACATAATGGTATCTCGGTCTATACTTCTGCTTATGTCGTTAAAAGAAAAGACCAAGACGTGGCAACGACAAGCTACCATAACTTAACCGTTCATGTATGCATAGAACAGCTTTTTTATGTCGATGGCTTTAGTGAAGTAGAGCTGATACAAGGACATTGTAAGAAGGGAGTGTTTAGTTTACATAATCGCCGAATAGTAACGATATTGGGAGACTTATGGTATTCACTATTCGCTACCGGGGTACAATTTTAACCACAAAATAGGAGCATCCACCAGAAAACACAGATTCAGCCTAAATCAACATCAAACACAGTAGTTCAGAAACAATATCTACCACAAGCTTTACTTCGTTTCAAGTTTACTAATCGTTTTTATAGGCCTCCATATAGCTTTCATATTCGGTTTATGCAGTTCATTTTGTAGCACCAACAAATATCTAAGTATCCATAGGAAGTGTCGAAACATGTATAACTTATTGAAAACGAAGCAAACACAGCATAGTGAAATATTCTTCTGTTGATTGGTCATCAAATCACAAAAAAAACATATGATGACAAACTAACAAAACGTACTATATACAATCTGCACTCTCAAAACACACTTCATTCCTGTCGTTTATACGCACCTACACCTTGCCTGCAGATCCACCACAAAGCCATCGCTTGTAACTGCAGAGTGGAGTTTTTGTACATAGCTAGGCTACCTTAGTTTCAAAAAACCAGGTAATGGTTGGCGCCCGAAGCTTCTATGAAGACGTGATTGCATTCCTGGGAAGTGCCTGGAATGAACCATTTGATGCAACTTTTCCGGTACCCGGATCATACGAAGAAAATAATTTCCTCTGTAAGTCACATATGGGAAAAAGTCATTACTCCACTCGTGTATTAGGAGACCGGAAGGCATGTTGGAAGAGTACTTACATAGTCCTCAAACTGGGGGCTTTTTAAATTAGCGCACAGATTTTTCATCAACAAAACCACCTGAAACAAACACAAAACACATTTTAAACAACAAATGTAACACACCAACAGGTAGGCCGTAGGCAAGCACATCTATCAACCGAAGACGCAAAGAATGGTAACCACTTCTATCAAACTTATTAGATGGGTCAACTTTGATACATTCACTTAAGAATGGGTCTTTCGGCTTATGTTTTTATCCCTGGTGGGTCAAACATAAAATCCAGTGAAAAGGCTTGTACGCCAGAGTCAAATGGATCCAAGTGCCAAAAGTAGCACAAAACGAGCTAAATCATTTTGAAAAAATTAGAATGCTGCAAGGATGATGGAACTTTGGTACTCATATTTCACACTAATAATGCGTAAAAGAAAATAAGTGTTTAGCCACAAAAGTATTACACGTAAACCCATTTCACCCGTTACCAAACCGCCCATCTTCCCACTTATGTCTGGTTCTAATGCTCATTTTAGATCTATAGGATAACAAATTTTTTGGAAGGATCGTTCACATACAGTCATACTTATGCATTCATGTTAACATGCAGAAATACAAACATAAAAAATATTCATACCGTCTCAACATCAACAGGATCCATCATCTTCAATTTCTGTAAGTGATTACTTTCATTAGGATCAAAGACCCCACCGATAAATCTGTAGACGTTAGGGAAGTCCGGCATGACTGCAAGTTAAAAAACCAATAACTCAGCATCAATAGAACACAGAAAGACATTTTGCCGCCCTTACATCTTTATTGTATCAAGTTAGGAGCTAACCTCGTCCTGCCATTGTATGTTTTACTTTCTGATGGTTATTTGTTTCACCAGCCTGCCATACCCCCGGACCGCTATCAATGCTGCTACTGCAACTATTATGCAATATTGCATCATCTGCAATGCACAAAAAGGAATAAGTAAAATGTTGCAAACTAAATTGACTGCTTTTCGTTTCACAGTGAGCAAAAAACAGCATATGGTCTCAGACCTTGTGCCCCCACATCGGGCTGTGCTATAGGCCACATATAAGAATCTGTCGGCATAGTATTTTCATGTTTGATTAAATCAGAAGACGACTGTGGAGTTGCTCCAACGTTGGTCACATCTGAGCAACAAATAATATATAAAATGTAAGCCGGTTTTATTTTGATTCAGTTTAAAGTTTCATGAAAGAAACAAAAAATTTCAGTACTAATGTTGATAATTAGAATCCAACCGTTTTTGGCTTTGAGAGGGTATGGATGAGCCGCTTTCCTCTTTGGCCGAGGTGGTGGGACGTGCTCATTTGTTCCAGTTTTCTGGACCTTCAAAAAGTACTTCTGTGCATGGCTACGTATCTGCCCAATACAGAACAGAAAGAATATTTGTTTTTCAGTCACATATTCGATCTCTATATGTTTGTTTTTCAGTCACATATTCGATCTCTATATTTCACACTATACAATTCCCTTTTTTTCAAGTTTAAGAACATTTCAACATGGATACTGTAAACAAATAGCCATTTGATGTGAGTACCTGAATAGCAGTCTTTGATCCAACAAAAGCTTCAATCTTTTTCCAGTCACGATCAAAGCTGGAGATTGTTGATTAAACAAGAAGGGTCAGATATCTCCCCATTCACTATATTTACAAAATTTCAACTAATGATTCTAACTCATTCTGAGCGTATGCATTATCTAACCTATTGATGCGTCTACGAGACAAAGTAGTTATCAATTCTCTTTAACAACCAGAACGCATATACAATATAGAGCTTTATGCATAGACGAAATCCATACACAACTTATAAATTCATTTCCAAATTCAATTCTAGCACTTGCAACCCCAATCACATTCAACTTAATCTTCTTCCACACTACACAAGCAGCAAAAAATTAAACTTCCCAAACAGTTGCAATATATATACTATATTAATTTTATCTGAGAATTTGACATATTTGTTACCATAACTAGGATTGTTTCTAATGATGTAGTTTGTTTTCACAATTTCTATCTTATGTATGGATTTTGCTAACCATAAATCCAAGGGCTAATGCTAAGCATGAATTACTCAAAAAAAAAAAAAAAAAAAAAAAAAAAAGCTCAAATCAGCACAAATCATCCCCATTAATATACAATCTTAACATTCTTTTCCTATAAAAAAAGGTCGATTTCTAACTTAAAGTAAGGAATGTGAACACTTTGTAACTAAATCAACTATGATCTAGATTGATTAATCTGTATACTTCCAGGGAAATACATTACTACTGTAAACTTTTAAGGTAAATTGCCTCCATCCTTTACAGCTTAGCGGGTGGCTAAGTGGTAAGAAGCTCTGAGTAAGGATTGAGAGTCTCAGTTCAATTCGCTACTAGGGTGCAAACAACTCCTAAGTGGGCCTCAAAACTCTTGAAAAAGGGGAGGGCTTTACCCCGGTTTGGAGTCTGTCGCGGCCGGTGGATCAAATCCCGAGGATTAGTCGGTGGCCCAGAAGGGTCGGAACCATGGTACCCCCCCCCCCCCCACCCAAAAAAATAAATAAATAAATAAATAAATAAGGCATCCTCTTTTTCTTTTAATGTCGTACATAACCATTGGAACATCGCTACAATGGTATCACTTTCCCACCGCAAACGTCGTCAAGGAGGGCTTTTGGAGAAATAGGTATTGGGTTCAATCCCAACTCCCGGCTAAAAGGTCAGTCTGCACCCAAAAGGGTGTGCGGGTCAGGGTTTCCCCGCAGATTTAAACCTTTTGAAGAGCTAACTGCAATAACTTTACTCTCCTAGAATAGTAATCCCTTCATCCCAAATTAAATGTCCATTTTCAAATTTGAGACAGTTTGAAATGTGCACAAAAGTATTCATTTTGACATTTTAAGAACATTTTGATTAATGGACACTTGTTTTAGAACAACCCAAAATAGAAAGACAAACATTTAACTTAGGACGCATGAAGTAGATCATATAACTTTCCACAAATTTAAATTATATTAATTGTACTATCCTTAAAAAGTGAGCCCTCCTAATAAACTCAATGTAGACAGACATAAAAATAAAGTTAAGAGATAGATATACATACAGCTGAAGAGCTTCAAGAAACTTATCATGCTCGATATCAGTCCAGTTTTGTCTCGATTTCGTTATCGTATACGGCTTCCGAACCCTCTTCTTAACATTACTATTACTATTACTATCCATATCCTCCAAAAACATCACAGGATTAACTCCACCAGTGTCACTACTCACACAATCAAATCCCATCAAACACCTATAATTTGATAGATATTATGATTTGAAGAGTTTGTTTTGATTGAAATCTGAGGGTTTATGAAATATGGGGTTTCTGGGTATTTTTAGAAAGTTCTATAGGGTTTGAAATAAAAATGGGTGGGGTTTAAAATAGAAAGATGATAAGTATGGGGAATGGTGGCCGGACACGTGTTGGTTTCAGAATAAAGTAAGTTAGAATTTGGTGGGTGACTCACATTGTTTCACATGGCTACAGCATGTTATTTATGTCATCAAGTAAAGTCTCGTGGTTGGGTTGCTAGGGCGTGTTACCTCAGCCTCAATAAGCTTATCGGATCAGGTTATAAAAAAAGGAAAAAATTACATGATTTGTGCTTATCCCCAAATAACACTGGTAGTCTCTATTTTATTTTAACTACGCTAGACAAATCTATTTTTGAAACTAGTAACTTATTTTCGATCATCCTTCAGTTTTTCCGTAAGTGTTAAAATAATATTTGCACCGATAGTTCATCCGTTAATATTTTTTGCACCGTTAGTCCTTGTTTTTTAAAGGAAATTAAAAAGGGACAGGGATCGAATTTGGGTCTTTTGCTTAATAAAGTGACGCCCCAACCACTGGACTAAGTGTCCAGTGGTGTAAATATACCATTTCACATTTGTTTTAACCTTTTTTGTCGTTGAATTTAATATCCGTTTTTAAACGTTTTCATCCGTTTGCATACGTTTTTGTCCGTTTTTATATGTTTTCGTCCGTTGTCATACGTTTTCTTACATTTTATCCGTTTTTATATGTTTTCATACTTTTTTATACGTTTTCGTTCGTTTTCATACATTTTGTCCATTTTTATATGTTTTCGTCCGTTCTTATACATTTTCTCCGTTTTTATATATTCCCGTCCGTTTTTATACGTTTTCATTCGTTTTTTATGTTTTCGTACATTTATGTCCATTTTTATACCTTTTCGTCCATTTTTATACGTTTTTGTCCGTTTTTATACGTTCTCGTACTTTTTTATATGTTTTCATCCGTTTTTATACGTTTTTGTCCATTTTTTATACGTTTTTGTCCATTTTTAAACGTTTTCATACCTTTTTGTTTGTTTTTACATGTTTTTTCGTCTATTTTTATACGCTTTCAAAAGTTCTTTTATGTTTTCATATCTATTTATATACGTTTTTATATAAAAATGGACAAAAGCATATGAAATCAATTAAAAGCGGACGAAAACGTATGACAACAGAGGAAAACGTATAAAAATAAGACAAAAACGTATGAAAACGTTTAAAAACGGATCAAAACATATAAAAAAGGACTAAAACGTATAAAAATAGATAAAAAAAAAACATATAAAAATGGACAAAAACGTATGAAAACGGACGAAAACGTATTAAAATAGTCAAAAACGTATGAAAACGTATAAAAATGGACGAAAATGTATAAAAATAGACAAAAATGTATAAAAACGAACAAAAACATATAAAACGAATGAAAAAGTATTAAACGGACGAGAACGTATTAAAATGTATGAAAATGGACCAAAATGTATAAAAATGGACGAGAACGTATGAAAACATAAAAAAATGGACGAAAACGTATAAAAACTAACAAAAATGTAAAGATCGCATAAAAACGGACGAAAACGTATAGATGGACAAAAATGTATAACAACGGACGAAAGTAGACAAAAACGTAAAAAACAAATGAAAACGTACAAAAACAGACGAGAACGTATAAAAACTGACAAAAATGTATGAAAACGGACGAAAACGTATAAAATCGGACAAAACATATGAAAATGTATAAAAGTGGAAAGTATGAAAACGTATAAAAACGGACAAAAACGTAAGAAAACATACGAAAACGTATGAAAGCGGACAAAAACGCACAAAAACGTATGAAAACGTATAAAAACGAATATTAAATTCAACGAAAAAAGGTTAAAACAAGTGTGAAATGATATATTTACACCACTGGACACTTAATCCAGTTGTTGGGGTGTTACATTGTGAAGCAAAAATTCAAGTTCGATCCGTGCCCCTTTTAATTTATTTAAAAAAATAAGGATTAACGGTGCATAAAACATTAACGGAGGGACTAACAGTGCAAATATTATTTTAACAATTAACGGAGAAACTGTCTGGGTTACTACTAGTTTCAAAAATAAAATGTCTGGCATAATTAAAATGGAAGGGACTACGAGTGTTATTTGGGGTAAACCACAAGGATGAATCATGTTTTACACGTTATCATTTAATTTCTTTATTAACAGCACAACACAATATTTAGTGGGTAAAAAAAAAAAAAATAATAAAAAGTAAAAAAAAAAAAAATTGTTGGGTCCTGAACTCTAGTGCGTTTAGTTAGAGAAAAAATTTCTTGTATTTCAATTTTCTTTGTAAAGAAAAAAAAAGGGATTTAATTCTCCACAAAACATAAAAAAATTCGTATGCCATCCATTGATGAGGCTCTTAGGCAAGCTTCCATCCATTGAGGCTCTTCGGTCCCATCCAAGGCACAACAACCTGCAAGTGTGCAATTAATCAGGACACCCTTTACTGCAAAATCATCTTACAGCTGGCTGCTACTAGTATTTACTAGAAATGCCCCAAAATCAATAATGAATCCTGAATTATGTAGTGAAAACAAAAGAAATCCTTATCACTTATCCCCATGATATCAAATTTAATAACACAATGAACTAAAACAAGTCCCAGGATTTACATGTTGCAAGCAATCAGCATTAAGAATTTGAACTGCATCATCTATTAAATCACACTGAAGAGAGATGAAACTGTCCATCCTCCTGAATTGCAGAAGAAAATGTAATTTAGGACCTGCTTGCCATTTTTTCCTTTTATCCTGAAAAATGTAGAACTTAATATGAAGGAAAAGACCTCTTATGATCTGGATTCTGGAATAAAGGATGGATCAATCCGAAACTACTTAGGGTGAAAGACATGCTCTGTTCAATATATAATTTACACACAGCAACAATTGAATGAACATCTAAATCCAGCATCATTACGGTAATGCATAATGTTTTCTCCTAGCCTTGACATACTGACTGGTATTACGGTTGGCCGACAACAAAATATTACTAGGGGCCTAGGGGGATATTTTGTAACTGAATGCCCAGATCAGACACATTTCTTCCTTGGATATGTGAAGTATTAGATACAGTATCTCTAAACTGTAATACATTACTCCGTATTTGAAAGCCATCAGACTGAAAGACCTAATTTCACTACTTTTTAGTTAAATTTTCAAGTCTTTTAGATCAATCAAAGGCAGATACCACTGCAAATGTGCAACTTAAGAACCGATAAACTCCATTGATTATAATGATTCAAGAGAAAACCTTGAACCAGTTAGTAACTTATTGCAATTTTTCTAGTATTAGCTTACATTGCATGATTGCATCCAGTACCTATTATGCACACTGCAAATGTCTTCTGAAATCTTGAGTTGTTATTAGATAGAAACTAGAATTATACCTTGCTATTTTCATAAAATTCAGTTCTTACAAAATGACCAACAAATCAAAAAGACAGTTCATCATCCTTCCATAAGTAATGCCGATATTCAATCTTCTATAATGCACTATAAAATTATGTACAGCTCCACAAATTAACAGGCAAAACGTTCGTTATTTAGCTGCCATTCAATTGTAATCTAGTTTGATGCAACTGTGTGAAAAGCTCATCTAGAATGTAGATTCTGTAACTATAAACTTAGAACGATTTCTAATAATCATTTTCCATGCTTTGAGTTATGGGGGTCATCGGATATGCACACACTAGAGTAAGGAAGCAGTAAATTATCACTTTAAGTTGCAAAATATTCTCCTTTTCCCATCTGAATAGCATTTGCAGAACCAATTTAGAAAGCATAATAGCTTGACAGTTGACACATATCAATCTGAAGCCCAGTTATGGTGGTTAAACATTTCAAAAGCAAAAGTAGTGAATCCAAAAATTAATAATGCTCGAGTTTCAATAAATCATTCCTTAAAGTCACATCTAGATTACACAAAACTAGAACACAAAATTTAAGGTTTATCATGAGGTTAAGTATATTTCAGTTTTACAAACAGTAATGAATAGAATAATATAATTGTGAAAAACGAATACCTCACGTACATCGTAATAAAGCACACTGATCTTAAGCTCCAAACTCCTTGTAGATGAAGCCGACCTACCAGCAATCCCTAACACAAGCCCGCTAAACTTCCACATTCCATATTGGCCGGACGGAGCCGATGACGAAAGTGGATGTTGTGAGCAAGCTAGTGCACCGGATAAATTAATTTCTTACCATGTGAAGGATCAACACTCAATCAAGAGAATTAGGTTCAGTATTATATGATCATATATTCATATGCAACCTCTCAAGGACCAAAAACATCAAAAGTATCTAAGAACCTAAAAAATGAACAAAACAAACCACCCAGAGTATACAAACCCAGAAAGATTGGGATTATTTATTGATATTTTATAAAAGAACTTATTACAAGGAATGAACAACTATTGGCAAAAGCAAAGGTTATGCTGCGATAACGAGATTACATAAAGATACAGGCATTTAAACAAACCTCTGCAAAACCGAAACCTATCTACAAAAACAACTTTTCCTGCAAACCCCCAAGCATTATCTTCCATAAATGTCAAATACACTACATCTGATGCTATGCGCATTATGGATTGACGAGTGGTTTGCCCTGTAAGAACTGGATACCTTTCCGAGGCAAGTTACTTTGCATATTTTAAGATGAAGGAGGTGAAAGAAAACGTCAAAAGAATCTCCTCCTGAAATTCCGGGTGGTTGCTTGATACGAACGCATGAGCAGTCCGACACCAATTCCGATACCGAGACACATCCCAAGGCCGATCCCTACACCTACTCTTACACCAGCATTGAACCATGTGAGTTGTCCATCCTCATCATAATACATCTCATCTGAATGGTAACTTGGTCCGACTTTGAGTTCTGGTGCATACTCGTCAGCTTCTTCCCCTGTATGCTGGGAAACAAAATATGCGGAAGTATATCAATTTCAATGTCAATGAAGTTGCATTGATAATCAATTTAATTTAATAACTAACAAAAGCAATTTCGCAGGAGGCCTGCATCCATATATTCACTAATATCAATTGATATATACAACTTTTTTTGTCAAATTTAGGAGGACCATCGCACATTCTCATCATGAAATCGGAGTCCATTGTCATATATACATTTCTATTTATATTTATTTGAAGACCAAAAAATGAAAAGGTTTTTGCTATCAGAGGTTAATTTACAAATATTTCCCCAACGAAACTCTGTTTGAGACAACATAATAGCTTCAATACACAAATTGTTATGCGATAACATACTTTTCAGAGAAAGAAAATCTAGAATCACTCGACAATAAGGGACAGTACCAGCAAATGCACTTTCGCCAGACATTCATACGCAAAATTACTAAGATGTCATATGCTTGCCGATACCAATAAAGCTTACTAGGGGAAAGTCTCCTCTAACAAGATGTTTTAGTTGTGTGTCCAATTCAAACATAAGTTGGGAAGTTTTATCACAATCGCTGCCACATCTGTTTTTATAACAATTATTTCTTTTGCGGGTCCCGTCCCCATCTCATAAGTAAATGGTACGATAGTTATATCTATCTTATTGGCATCACCTAGATGTAACACATTAGGTCTAACAAGAGATATAATGAACTAGTCTCCACAAATATATTCTCTAATTCTATGTTCAATTGGATAATTGTTTCCATGATATCCATGTATGTTTGATCTGATTATTGCAACTGCAAGCAGTGGTCTATCTAGAGTTTTTAAGCAAAGTATACACTAATAATAAATAAAACGTATTTACATATAAGGTGGAGGGAGGGGGATGATGTGGCGCTAAGGCATCGGTGATGAAGCTGCTCGCCATTACATCAGGTCATAATGATAAGTTTTCATTGTTTGGATGACAATAATGACTACGACTACGACTACGACTGTCTAATCAATCATGAAAGAGCTACAGTACCGACAAGCATATCAACCATAACAAACAAAACAATCATGATTACTAGCTCTAATCATCAAACAACGACAATCACATTCTACTTATCAAACCATACTAGCACAACCGTAAACTCCTAAACACTCATACACCACAAAACCATAAAAACTCACCGCCAATTTCCGTAGCCGAACACTCCCACTCCCACTCCCACTCCCACTCCCACTCCCACTCCCAATCCCATTCTCCCTAACCACCACACTCTTATCAACCTCCTCATCCTCCGGTATCGCATCAAGCCCCCCTTTCCTCCCTCCTCCACCCCCTCCCCCTCTCCTCCTCGGACTAACCGTAATCGTTTTTGTCAATATCACCGGCACCGACCCACAACACCCCGCTATATAAACCTCAATACTACTACTCCCAAACACTCCCATATTCCCCGCGTAAAACTCCATACTCCACCCACCACCACTCTCAATCCTCTCTAACGATCCACACAATATCATATCCTTATCATCACCACCACCATTACAATCACTAACACTACCATTATTACATAAAACTTTTTTATCTATATTATTGTTATTTATAACTTCGAATTCTATGGGGCCAGTGAGTCTAACATTGTCAGTGCTAACGTAAGTTACTTCTGAGGATGTTTTATCGAGACGGTCTCTACGTAAGTTGACTAAAACAGTTTCGGTTGACGGAACCCTAACGCCGTTAATCTCTAACGAGACGCCGATTTCGCGGCGGAGGTTACGGAGAGTTAGGTTTTCGGGGACGGTGGTGATTGAACATGGGGTGATTCTGACGTAAAATAAACGGATTTCTAACCAGCCTGGTGTTATGTAATTGAAGGGTGTTGTGTGATTTTGGTTATGATGATGATCCATTTTTTTGTTTTGTGAATTTATTTTTGGGGGAATTGGGATTTGGGGAATGGGAAATGAGGAGGGGGGTTTTGGTGTTTTTGGTGTTGAGATGGAGGAGATGTTTATGACACGTGTGTGAGGAGTGCCATGTCAATGTGGTTTGTTTGTTTGTTTAAAGATTTTTTTTTTAATGGGTTTTGTCGTGTGTGAGATTGATGGGGAGTTTTTGTTTTGAGTGCTTTTGTTTTGGTTGAGTGATAGTTTTGGTCCTTTTAGAATTGGAGCAAGTTGTAAAATTCGTCTTCGTGGTTTGGCAAAATTGTTTGTTTTGTTTGTATGGTTTGGAAAGTGTAAGCGGTATCTTTGTGGAGAAACTTTTGGTTTGATTTTGTCCTTCCTTAAATTGAAATTACTAAAATACCCTCATCATTTTTCTTCCTTCTTAAATAGGCAACAAAGGGATATTTTAGTACTTTTAGTTTAAAAAAGGACAAAATCGGATCCAAAGTTTCCCCCACAAGGATGTCGCTTGCACTTTTCGAACCATACAGACGAAACATGCAATTTCGCTAAACCACAAGGACAATTTGGAATTTACTCTTAGAATTGTAATCATTTTTGTATTTACCTTTGAATAAGTAAAGTAACTCCCAATACCGTCTTTCACGGGTTATGGGTCCCAATACCGTCTTCCACGGTGTATGGGAGAGGTTTAGACGTAGACAGCCTTACCCCTACCTAAGATAGAGAGGCTGCTTCCGGTTCTACCATTGGTTCTAAAAGGCCTGACTCGACAAGGGTTGTATCCGGTTAGACAGGCCCAACTGGTTCTAGACTTCTAGTTTGGTCCAAGTATCGGTTCGAAGCTTAGTGTGAAATTCATCTTTCCTGACTTGGGTATTGGTCCAAGTATCTCTATATTGCATGTTTGTGTAAAGTGCCTCAAAATGAAGTCGTGTTAGGTCACCATATTGTAAACACAAATATTCGTTTTGGTAGAAATGAGATGAGAATAGAGTTTGGTTGATTAGATCAATATGAAAGGTAAAAGTGCAAGAGTTTTCTTAAGATAATGAAATAACCAACAAAATGAAATGTTAACATGAGGTCCTATTTATAGGTGAGGAATAGGGCAACACTCCCTTCCTCCCTATCTAGTCTATGGCGTGGGCTTTGAGGCCCATTGGACGTATACTTGGACTTCATACGTTACATGATTAAAGTAAATATTGTAGTAACCTATTACATGTTCTGAAATAACTGAGACTTGATAAATAGTAATAAACTTAGATCCTAACAATCTCCTCCTAAGGATCGGTTATGAGGAAGTGAAATTCGTCACGGTCATTGAGGTTGCTCGACGTCTTTATCTTTATCTTTAGTTGTTGACTTTCATAGCTTTGGACGTCTTCAAAAATTTGTTAGTTGAAATGATTCATCGTTCTTTTGTTCTTTGTCTTTTGATGATGTGATAGTGATCAAGTGATGTAGTAATCTGCCATTCGTCACTCTCTTAGACTCCAGTGGATCTGCGCCTTTCCACCATGCTCATACATCTTTGATGTTTGAAACTTTCATATGCATGTAGCTCTCTTTTCATTGATGAAGATTCTTAGTGTAAACGTAGAATCCTTCTTTGAACATTGCTTTGCTTTAGATCGTTGTCTTTTCACTTTGTAGATTCTTTTGTTTGGCATAGAATCTTTCTTTGACTTATACGTTGCTTCGATCTTTCATGAGAGCTTTCATAGTAGTTGTGATGCGAGTATGAGCATGTGGAAGTTGGTGTTCAAGATGGTGGTTGTACCTGCATTGAAACAGTTAGCACTAATACATCCGGTACTTACAGGTTCGGAATTAGAATTCGTCAACAGCATAGTGTGAAGACTCCTTCTAATCCTTACCAAGGTCGTTCCTAATCGGATACCCCCTAGAGGGCTTACACAGACATACATAAGTACACCAACGATTAGGTGAGTCGTTGGAGATCACCCCACGACTGTAGACCGTTTGGAACCATCATAAACACTAAGCGTAATCCACAAGGAATCACCGAAGTGACCTGCTGTCAGGGCTGTTTGATGTTGACCCTGGCAGGATTTCCGTTCAATTATTCGAGAAATACATAAGTAAATCCCTCATAAACGTTCAAGGCAGATTGCTAAGATCTGCGTAGGACTCGATAGTTTACACTTAGTGTCCAATGATGTAAGACACTAGTGTAGAAGTATTATGTGTTCCTAAGAGATCTTATATGTTATCTCGTGGCTCTAGACTCGATAAGTGCACATTTGGTTTCCTATGCGGAGGCATGGAGCAGAGGGCCTCCTGTTTCAATATCAACCATCTCTAATAGACGTTTGATAGATTACAATGATTCCCCGTGAGAATGAAACAAACATCTTTTGAGAGATGCCTGAGTGGCTAAGAAGGTTTAGTGCATTGCGTCACTGGGTCCATGACGTCTTTTATCTTCAATACTGGTGTCGCCTTAGCAACTACCAGTAGCATATGAATTAAACCCGGTGTCTGCCCTAAGGTTGAATAAATGGAGGGCTATTTCTTTTCACCCTTTTCTTTCATTTTTCTTTTTAATTCTTCAACCCCTTATTTCTCCTTTCATTCTTTTCTCCTTTTGTCATATCATACCTAAGGACTTCTAATTTCTAACTGTTGGTGATGTCCTTGGGTAGATTCCTCCGGTTCTGGCTGATCATAGGACGGTTATTCCTATCCTTAGTCACCTTGTAACTCCATGACTATCCTATTGATGCCTTTGAACCAAATCTTTGAAAATCTCTCAAAGTGTTTCTGAGTACAAAATCTTTTGTTAACATTTTGAGGTTTGTGATTTCTTATGAAGGACTCCCCCTCCACATATGCTTATGAATGTTTTCAGAAATTTGCATATGCGGGAAGAGTTGGCACTTTTTGAATTGATCCACTCTTAATAGACATGTGCCCGAGGGACACGTTTACGTTGCTTAGTTAAAGGGATGCATTATCAGTTTTTAGGTGATAACTAGCCCTAATAACTAACTTGAAGTTGTCAACATTCCTAAAAGGAAGTTAGACCCGTCAAAGTAAACGTCTAAAAAGAGTTTCTCGAAACAGTACTTTCTACTTGGATAAATCCTTTCGAATACTAACATTTGTTGTTTCGTCAATTCATGGGTCAATTCTGAGTCGAGCTCGCACAAGATAAGACTTTTCACATCATATTTTAATCACTTTTCTTCTTCTCCCCCTCAAAAATAGCATATTAAATGTTGTTTTTGTATACGTTTTTGATTAAAATATGCCTTTTTGAGTCTTATGGGAAAAAATTAATCAAGACTTTAAGATTTAGAACGATGTTTTTGATCAAGTACTCCCCCTCAACAAGTGATTACTTATTGAGGTGTAATACTTGTCTTCTGAGCAGAATTGTAGAAATCATGAAAAGTTTGTTAATTCTACTCAAAAGTAAGAAGCTTTCGCTCCTTATTATGAGGATTGTGGCACTGAAGCGTACCACAAGGTCCTTTAAGTACAAAGTGCGGGTTGTACACTGTTATGTGTGCACAAGCCATAGTAATTTACAAATCAATCAATATAATGAAAATATTGAAATTTTGGTACCAGAAAAATGGGAGTTGGGGTTCATCAGTAGGCTAAGCATCAAATTCTGTAAACTGTGGATCAGGTCGTCTGAATGTCAAGACCGGAAATAAAGGTCGAACACCGATATAGCTTTCCAATCTCCTGATCTGATCTCGACGGTACAGCCTTTCTTCAATGGTGTGAACAAAGTTGCGAATCATTCTGCGTCCATTAGCTTTCCACCTAGTCTCTTGACCCTCTGATGAAATCACGATTATACATGTTTTACTACAAAAAATGCCCCCATTTATGCTAATATATTTAACAAAATTATGCTTTTTATTGCAAATATTACGTTTATTGTTATTTTATTTCATAGGTACGTTCGAGAATTTTTGGAGCAAAAGAGCGGGATTTTGAAAGCTAAACGAAGACTATTGAAGCCGCAACAAAGCCCAAATTTGAATATATTAGAAGTTAAATTCGGCCCAGGCCCAAACAAGGATAAAAGATTAATTTTGAACTAAACTTAATCAAGATATCAAGTGGTCTGGTGGTAGCCTACAGAATTTGTGTGCTAGAGGTCGCGGGTTCGACTCTTGATGCTAGAGCATATTTTTTTAATATTATTTTACTGCATTGTCCAGCGCAACAATTTTGAACGTTATTATTTCTTGGTTGCCCCACCTCATCTAACGGTCAAAAATCTCTACTATCATGCAACGGTCGATTGGAGGTTGGAAATAAAATGAGCACACAAGGGATCATTAGAGGATATATATGCAGCTTTTTTTTTTTGTTTCATTTTTTTTACTCTCTTTTCAAATGTCATTTTACTTTTAATCAATCATGTAGTATTTAGACCTTTCGTATTAGCAGATACTTAAATGTGCTACTAGTTTGTTTTATGTTCTAAAAATTTACCTAATTAATGTTTTAGCTTAATCATTTTTTGTCACTTGATTATTTATTGCTTAATCTTAGCTTAATTTGTGTCTTTAGTATTTTTATTGTTAAAATCTTTCAAAGTTTAAATCTTTTTACACAAATCATCATGTTTAGTCTTTTAAATTTATAAAGTTCTAATCTTTTAGTTTTAAAACTCATTTTGGTCAACTCTTTTTATTAAAGTTTCAATCTTTTTGCACTTTTAGTGTTAATCTAGTTTTAAAATTCAAGTTTTATAAAATTTTAATCTTTCTTAATTAAAAAGTTGCAAACTTTATTCTTTCTCCACCTAAAATTTACATAAAGTTTCAAGCTTTTGAAGATTAGTTGAAGATTAATGGGTAATAGAAAGTATTTTGGGTTAATAATGAGCTTTGGATGGGGTATTTAGTTTAGTGTTCTCATCATCGTCGTTATGCTTAAACCATATCCGGTGCTTTCTCATCCTTATTCTTATTCTCTTTTTATTATATTTATTGTCGTATTTCGTTTAATTAGGATTGCCATGTTTAGTTTTATTATCATGTCTTTTAGCGATATTAGGATGCTAGAGTAAATTTATTGATATACTTGTTTGGTAATGGGTTGATTTGAGGTGGTGATTAATAAATGATTTGGAGAAGATTATTATAAGTTAAGTTAGGACTTTTGATTCAAACGATAATCCCGAAAACATTGTTTTAAAAAGTTATAAAATTTATTTTAACTAAAATTGAAAAATGGAACCATGTAAGATTTTAGAAATTGATTATCTTTTTAAAGTCAATAGCTTTTAAGTAATTAATTAATTTAAACGAATTTTATACAAATCGGCTTTAAAAGAGTGTTGTGGATTATCGTTGTTTAAATTAAATTACTTTCTTTTTCGAGTTTATTGGGTAAACGGAACCGATGACTGATAAACTCGATTTAGCATTCAATCTAATCCAAGGGTCAAGTTTCTTAACTTAAATTATTAATTATCTAATCCAAATTACCAATTAGTCATCACTAAGTATCAACCATAATCCCAACAAGTATACTTCCTTCTTTATATTTTTGCCCTTATCATTTTAGCCTATCTCGTAGTTTATTCCTTAGCTTTCCTTAGTTTTATTTTGCCTTAGTTTCCTTTAGTTTTCCTTTTAGTTGTTATTTTGCCTTAGTTATTATTCGTCTTAGGGTTTCCTTTAGTCTATAATTATTTTAAAACCCAAAAATTGCGATATCTAAGCATCAAACGAAAAACTGAAACGCGCGTCTCAAATTCATCATTCCTTTAGAACGACAATCTGGGAGATCAATTCTTACCACGATACTTAGGTACTTAGATTTGTATCCTTATCCTTCCCTCATATTTACAAATATTTTTTTGGTAGGCCCCACAACGACCCTATCACCCTCTTTTAACCTCTTCTTCTCATCAACCAATCTTTCAGCCAACCCTTCACGAACTCTTCGAAGTGTCTCATCACAGAACTTCGGAATTTCATCGAACCTCATAAGATGAAGTTGATTCTTCTTGTTGAGGTAGATGATTCCAAACGATGGTTGTTGCACGAGAGTATACTGTGATAGTCCTTGAATTCCAGGAAATATGAGTTGTGGTTTGGTGAGGTTGATGTTGTTCTGATAACTTTCAACGCCCAGCTGAAGGTCTTCCACTCTTTCTTGAACTATTAACCGTCTGATGTAGAGAAGTAGAGACGCGATGAAGTTGTATTGTGTTTCCCTTGGGAAGTTGAGCATTTTTCCTTGAACCTTTTCCAAATACATATCTTCGATGTCATTCAGGTTCAGATCTGGGAAGTCTGCTTCACAAAACTTGTATTGCTTCTCATCCAGTCTCTTGACGACGATTTCTTTCATGAAAGTGTAGTTGAATCTTCTATCTTCCACGAGTTCCATGATAGCAACGATACGAAGCGGATGCTTGACAGTCTCACTTGATGTAAGGTGTAATCTGTGTGTGTAACCAAGTTTTCTTTTGTCAGGCCAATGTTGAATACCGAGAAGAGCTTCCCTGTTGTAAGTGACAACTGATTTGCTGAAAATTGGTGTAGTCTCTTCAATGTCTGGTAAGTCGTATCTGGCAGCTAGAACGGAAATCGTTAGTGAGGATGCGTATCGTTCCTTGGAAGTTTCATGAGCATGTTGAAGATATCGGAGATCATTATTGAAGAAGTAGCGGTATGGGATCTTAGGTTTTTCAGGAAAGCCTTGAAGAGGCAATAGTTTTGTCCAGTCTGTGAAGTAAGGAGTCTTGTCTTTCTTTTGGGTGTCAATGTTGGATTCAGGGTTCAGCCAGTCGAACGTGCCAGATAAAGCGCAGGCGATGTTCTCCATGTGGTATTCGAGTTCAACTTTGTTCCCTGATCTTTTCTTCAGAAATTCAAGTGCATCACGATTGATCCTTTTCAGTTCAGCCTTGGTTAACTTCTCAACTTGAAGTCCTGTCATGATACTTTGAGTAATCTGCAAAGTATTTCCAGGCAGTGGTTCATCGGCTTCAAGTGGAGGTTGTGCTTTGATCATGTCGGTCAACCAATCAGATTTTGGAGCTTCTTCCACATCTAACCAGGAGAATGGAGTGGACTTCTTCTTCTTTGACTTTGTAGACTTCTTTTTCTCTTTGGTCTTTGATGTTGATGATGGTCCAGCTTGAAATTCAGGAGTTGGGGATTCGGGAGTAGGTGATGCGGGTTCTTCCTGAGTATTAGCTGGTTGAAGCATGAATGGTTGATTCGTCTCAAACCGTCAGGTTTATCACGCAAGCTACCCACTTGTGAATGGATAACTGTAATAAAGAGTCCCTGAATAGTCTAAGACAAATGCAATATAATCCTGGAGAGTTTAGTGTTTCCCCTGGTTCGTTATGTCCCTGGAGATGTGATATCCTGTATAAGACGAATTCGAGATCACAATTTGTTTGAATAGAAAAGGGGAATATATGAACAACAACGATCACTTTAAAGAAAGTTAAAATCTACAAATCACAGCGACTTTTTACGTTTAATTTATTTTATTTTTCTATTTTGATATAAATTTTTGCAAATACAAAAAAGTTTAAATAAACGTTAACGTATTAAAATAAAAAGTGAAACTAAAGAAATAAAGAGGCTACAAATATGAAAATGGTATTTCTACAAACTTATTAACTTAAGAAAATTATTAGAAAAAGAAAATTATTTATTTAACTATTTATTTATTTATTATTAATTATTAACTATTTATTAAACTATTTAATAATATCTAAATAATGAAGAAATTAAAACAAAACTTAGAAAGATAAAATAAAAACTTAGAAAAGTCTAAAATATTATAAAAGTTATTTTAAAATTAAAATTGTATTTATTACACTTTTATTCTAATTATTATTAATTAATTATTATTTATTAATTAAACTAAATTACAAGATAATATGAAAAATGACTAAGAAAATGGAAAATTTAACTTAGATAAATCTAAAGTATCCTAAAACTTATTTAAAAATTAAAAATATATTTATTATACTATTTATGTATTTATTATTAATTAATAACTATTTATTTATTTATTATCTATTTATTTAATTTAAATTACAAAAACTAGAAGATGAACAGTAAAATATGCAAATATATTTTTTACAGATTACAAATAACTTATATGACTTAGAAAAATTATAAAAACTTATCCTAGTTATTTATTTAATATCTAAACTATTTTATTTATTTATTTTAACTAAAACACTAAAACTGTTTTTGATTTTTAATAATTATTAAATGAAAAGTAAAAAATCTACAAAAANTCACTTTGATGGATTCAAGCTCAAATAAGCTTCACAAGGAAAAAGAAAAGTGAAATAAGGTGAAAATAAAGGAAAGGTACAAGAAATAATGGATTAGGTACAAGAAGTAGTACTGAAAAGCTCAAATTGAGCAAATAAGCACTTTCAATTTTTCACAGTCAAACACTTAGTCCCACAGTCAACTTTAAGGCTTTTTTAAGCTTAGCAAATAAGCTGATAAGCACAAATAAATGACTGAAATAGCAAGATGGACTGGAAAGGTTTCTAAAAAGTCCAAGCTCAACCTGTGGGGACCACTGGAGAGCTTTTGAAGAGCTTAAGAAAAAGCTATTAACTCACTGTATTGCTTAATGTATACAGAGATGGGACAAAGAATAAGCTTGATGTAGGCTTATCAAATAAGCCTGAAAATGAAAATTAAGCTCAGAACTATGAAGTTGGGCTGGAAAGCTTTAGGAAAAGCTAAATGTCACAAGCTTAAGCTCAATAATGAGCTTTTGATGGGCTTGTGAAAAAGGACTCAACTATACTGAGTTCTCAGTATAGTGAGTGATTTTGTACATTCATGATGAGCAAATAAGCAGTTGTAAAAAGCAACTAGTGGAAAAACAATCATGCACACAACAAGCTAGCCAGGTTAGCTTCTCAAAATAGCAAAGTACACACTCTAAAGCTAAATAACAAAGATTTCACAAGCTTGTGAAAGTAGCAGTTAAGACAGTGAACAGGGCAACTTAGTGAAAAACAGCTAATTAACATGGACCAAATAAGCAGTTTACAAGACCAACTAAAAATTATAAAAAATACTATTAGTAACACAAGCAGCAAAATAATATTATTCTAAAAGCACAAATCTAGAACTTAAATATTAGAGCCTACAGGAAATTATTTATTTTATTCAAAAATTTATTTTACTAAGATTTGACTTTTTATAAAAACATGAAAAGTTGACTTATATGAACTTTAATCCTACTCTACTGATTTGTTATGTTATATTAAGCTAATATTAGATGATCTCAGGCAATTTTAACCAATATTGAACTGAATGTATGATTATGGCACTAAAATTCTTAACAGTAAGCAAATGAAATGGATCAAAGGTTGAATTTGACTTTTCTTTAAACAAGCTATGGATTTTATGACTCTCTTGACCTAGTATTACCTAATGTAACATGCAATAACCACAAACAACCAAAGAAACTCACTATGGCTCAGTGAGTTATACTGAACCAAACACCCCCTTATTGGACTGAAAATGAGATTTTCAGTGCATATAGAAGATTTGAGCCATGAAATTGGTTCTTAATCATTTAAGGTCATATTAGAAACCATATTAACCATAGAAACACAGTCCTTAACCACAATTACCTATGAATCACTAAAACATCATATTGACAGTGAAAATGAGTAACTTAGCAACTATGCATTTTAAAGAATAAACATGATATTTTAAGCTATCTTATGACTAATAATCACCAAATAAGTACAAAGGGACAGAGAAAAGCACTATTTAAGCTACTACACAGTAAAAACCAAAAATTGCTAATAAGGCTTACAATTCATTCCAATGTGAGAACAAGGTCCACAGGCCAATAGAACATAACCCTAAGCTTCCCAATAAGCACTAAAACCCAGGGCAATCCATTATTAACCCTGCTCCTTGCATCTTTCTTCACAATTTTTTATTTTTCAACTATTTTTAGGTATTTTTGGGTATTTTTGACTTTCTAAGTTAAACTGAACTAACTGTTTATATGAGCTATAGAACCTTTGTAATAAGCTTATGGAAGCTTATGGAACACTAAATAACCACTGGTAACAACATTTGATGCAAATTTAGATTTTTACCAAGAATTTAGCATAAACTGAATTTGAACTTGGGACTGAATTTAAAGATTAAAAAGGGTTTGGATTAACTGAAATTACTTAACAAAACACTTGGAAGCTAAAAATTACACTGAAATTAAAGAACTTAACAATTCGACATACATTTTTCTAAAAGTAACTAGATATATCACTAAACTGTCCTCTCTTGATTTATATTGACAATTCTCTTTCCTTGTCGACCTCTGAACATATCCCAATCAATCTTGACCTTGATTTCATCCAATTCATCACAAAAACCGTCCATGTGGAATTTTGGCGCCAAAAGTCTTTTTGAACAGTGGGAGCAGTTTTATAACAATTAAGGGTTCTTGGAAGGATGTGGAGGTGGAGGGGAGACAATTTAGATATTCAGAGCAAATTTGGTGATGATTTAACCAAAACAGGGGACTGGTTTTGTTACAGTGATGGTTTAGGGTTGAAAATGGTGGGAAAAGCATTAAATGCAGTATGGGATGGTTGTAGGTGTAGGGGATGAGGTGGAAGTAGACAGGTGGTGGTGATGAGGTGGTGAAACCACCATGGTTTCTGGTTTGCAGGTTGGGGTGAGAAGGGTGAGCAGTGAAGGTGGGAAGGGGATGAGTCAATGGGGTCAAACCCCGTTTTATATAAAAGGGAGGGGTGTTGGGCTTGTAGTAAAATGGGCCTGGGTAAAGGGTTGGGTTGGTTTTGTAGTTGGGTTTATTTTTTTGGGTTATAGGTTTAGTTTAGGTTAGTTTGGTTTGTAGAAAATAACAAGGACCAAAGATGTAATTCTGAAAAAGTGAGGGACCTGTTATGCAATCTTTCCAAACATTCTCCCAAGGACCAAACCTGCCAAATATGATAAGTACAAGGACCAAAGGTGTAAATTTTGCATTTTATAAACCTTAAAGGACCTTTTGTGTAATTTTTGGATTTTAGGGGACTAAACTTGTAATTTCCCAAAAGATATCAAATTGTTCCAATTTTGTAATTCATGAATAGTACAAGGGTGGTTTTGTGAAATTTCATGTTTTATAACACCCAGGGACTAAATTTGCCAATTTTGATACTTGAGGGGTAAAAGTTGCCAATTTGTGTAAACTTTTATCCAGGGATCATTTGTGAACATTTTTGAATTCCCAAGGATTAAAATTGACTTTTCTTTCATTTTTCTCTTTCAGGGACTAGTTTTGTCATTTTACCAAAGTTCAGGGACTGAAACTGCCAATTATGCAAACTTGACTGTTTTTCATCAGTTTTCAATCCTTTTGTATCTGAAACACATAAAAACACAATTCAAAGAGATTTTATGTATTTTGTGGTATTTCTGTGTGTTTTCAGATGTTTTTGTAGTCTAAATGTTAAAGAAATGATGAGTATTTACACACTCATCAATGGTTCTTCTGATTGAGTTGGACCGGAGCCTGATGCAGGTGCATGTTGCTTTGTTGGTGGAGTCTTGGAAGTCTTCTGAGGCTTTTGAGAAGACGATGGTCCTTTTGATGTCTTTGATTTCTTGTTTTTGGGATCAGCATCAGGATCATCATCCTTCCTTGATCTTTTGTGTTTGCCAGCAGCTTCCTTTCTTTAGAGGCAATGGCTTGGAGTGCCTCAAACATCGTTGATTCTTCAGTAGTCTTATCCTCTTTGTCTCTGAGTTTTGCTGCTAACAGGGCTTGTAGTTGTTCGGTTGTGAGGTCAGTTGGTGCTGGTGGAGCCCTGTTGGTGCGGAGATAAAAGGGTGTTGACTGAAGCATTTGTTCAATGATTTGCTTGATCCTGGAGTTCAACGTTGTCTGAATCGGTTGAAGAAGTTCGGACACTGCTGGAGTGGTGATGGCGACAAGATTGTTGTTGAGGTATTCTTCGGTGTATGACTTTATCATGCCTCTCATATCAGCTTGTAGGAGCTTTTCAACCAAAGAAGTCTATTCTTTGAGATCCTTGACTTGAGTAGTCAAGGTTGTGACCTGTTTTGCTAGCTTATGAACTTGGTCTTTCAAATCTCCATCTTGTGGTTGTGTGTCCTTCTTCTTCTTCCTTGCCATAGCAACAGCGTGCTTGATCTTTTGTGATGCTGTCATAGATGATGAGCTTCCCTTCTTCTTCTTGATTGATTTGCCTTTTGATGTTTTCTTAGGTGGTGGTGGAGATGAGTGGTGTGATGATGATGTTGAAGATGATTCGTGTTCAGGTTCGGATGGAGGAGGAGAGGGATCCCTTGGAGGTGTGCCTTTAGGAATTGGAGGATCCTTTGAAGATGAGTGTGGAGGTGTGTTGATAAGTTGGTCAGTGTCAAAGAATTCTTCGTCTTGTTGTTCATCACTAACCAATCTTTCAGACTCCTCACTTGCTTTCTTTTTCAGTTCTTCTTCTCTTTGAACCTGATCAAGGAACTCAGGTGTGATGAACTCAGAAGGCTCATTCTCCAGTTGTAAGTCTGCAACATCTTCTTCTGTGGCTTCCTTCATTATGACATTCCCTTCTGGATTTTGTTGTTCCGTTTCAATCTGAGTCAAAGTTGCGGAAGGAGGAGCTAACGTGCTGCTTGACCCACCCTCTTGTGCTTGTAGGTTGAGCGGTGGTTGATGAGGCTGTGGATGTTGGAGATTGAGGAGTGCAGCTTCTCTTAGTTCTTTCAAATGCTGCTTTTCTTCTGCTCTAGGATCGACAATAACGCTTTTCAGTTTGCGTTTGTCGACTAGTGGTTCAGCAACTGGTTCATTTGCTTCTTTTTCATCATGAAAATCACCACTGGGTTCATTGATGGTGATCCCTGTACCTTTCTTTTGTTCCTTGTGAAGAGTTTCTTTACTTATTTGTTTCGCCAGTTCCAGTCCCGGAAACTCTTCTTCATCATTACCTGCTTTAGTTCTTCTTTCAAAATCTTCCTCATCATCTGACTCTGAAGCAAATTCAGATTCAGTTTCTGAAGATGAAGATGGTGGTTCATCTTGAAGGATTTTCTTTGGTGTGACTTTCCTTCTTTGTCTGGTGGGTGGTTTTGGTGTAGACTTGGATTGTTGTGAGGTTGTGGTACTGCTTGTGCTTCCCGTCTTTCCACCTCTTCTGCTACGGGTTTGAACTATAGAAGCTGGTTCTTCTTCTTCTACGCCGGTGTATCCGATTTTCACAGCTTGAAAGGCTTTATCATAGATCTTGAAGTTTTGAGTCTTTCTGATCTCTTCATCCAGAAAGTAGTCCGGAATTCTCATTCCTTTCGTCCTTGTAACAAACTTGATGGTTTTGACGAAGGAGATCCTGTAGTCCTGGTTGTAGATGTCTTTGAGTTCTGTGCGGTCATGCATTCTCTTGAGATAATCAGGTGTTTTCTCACAGAAGTGTTCGATGAGCATCTTTGTGAACCTAACGAACGGAATCACGCTCCTTTCACGGTCAGTCTGAATGTGATGGATCATGTCTCTCATTATGGAACTGGCGAAGTTGATCGGTTTCATGCTCATCATCCCCCAGAATACTTGCAGGTGCTCCAATCGTGGATGTTCATGACCACTCTTCCTGCCGGCAATAGATCTGACAATCAACATGTAGAATGTTCTCCATGGTTGAGGTAGATATTTGACGTTGAACCTTGACAGGCGGATGAGAGGTAGTTCATCTTGAACATCGTATCCTAGATCGATGAGATAATCCAGGATTTCAAGTTCGGTTAGCATGGGATGAAACTCTTCTGGTGTAGGTAACAAGAGAACGGTTCGAAGAACATCGAGGTCTACGGTGTATTCCTGACGATCCAGCTTGATAGTGAAAGATTCATCGTCCAAGTTAGCCTGAGCAGTGTACCAGAATTGATGAATGTAGAAGATTGGAACTGATGTATACTTTGTAAGCATAGGTTTGCAGGGATGAGCCAGTAGTATGTCTTTAACAATCTTGCACGTATCTTCGGGAATGCGAAGTTTGTTGAAGTCAATACGTGGATTGCTTTGGCCTATGGTGATGTTGTAGTTGGCAGGGACAACCTCTCCAAGTGTGAGTAGTGGCAGAGTTTGTTCTGGAACAGATTCAGTGTGTTCAGCCATTGTGTTCTGTAAATGTAATGTCATGAAATCAAACATCCAGATTCGTTAGTCATTGGCTCTCATTCATGTTTGATATACAAAGACATACAAGTTTCATATTGCATTTATGGTTCAGTTGATTAACATGTGATAAGTGATAGTATGAGCAATTTAACATATATATCCTAAGACATAGTAATTAGACATTCAAAGCACAATACGTCTAAGAAATACATGTACATCAATACTACACAAGCACAAGTTAATAATCATGGTTACAACACAAACATCACACACATTCATGAGCATTCATTCATTATACATGTTTTCGAAAAGGTTACAAAACAAAAGAATTCTCAAAAATAATGTTAGGTGTGATCTCGAAAACATGACATTTAGTGTTCTCGATAACAATTACTAAATGTGTTCTCGATAACTTTTGTACAAGTGTGATCTCGATAATTTCATTAGAAAGGATCTCGATAACTTGACGGACAAATGTTCTCGATAACTCAATGGTAAGGGTTCTCGAAAACACATTTATGTATGTTCTCGATAACTTTGAGAGTTCTCGAAAATTTGTGATCTTGATAATTTTGTGATCTCGATAATTTTTGTGGAGAGATCTCGATAATTTTAGTTTTTGAAAAAATTCTTATACAAGAATTTTCGAAATCACTGAAGACGTACGTTTTCTTTGAAAAATGTGACTCCTTGAATGAATACCTGATGAAATTAGTATGAAACAACAGTTAGGAACACATCATAGGCATATTCAAAAGTTCTCGAAAACGTGATACGACCCTAAATTATCTAGAACACTAATTTTGAGCATACATGTTGTAAAACCCATGAAATTCATTAATTAACATTCATAGAAACACATATTGACTATTTAATTAGACTCAATAACACAACTATGAAAACGCCCAATTTAAACATAAACCCTAACTTTCTAAATCATGCTAACGAGATGAAATAAAGCAATTAACAAGCATTGGCGTGAAATAGACACTCAAACAAACATAACCCACCACAAAAATTAAGCATAACAACACTCAAACAAAAGTACCCAATTCGTACCTAAACCCTAAGTTTCGAAATCCATCCAAACATGTTTATTGTTATGATTAAATGTTTCTAGCACGTTTATAATCCTAATCGTAACAAAAGCCCTATGAAACATTGAACAAAAAACTCATATATGAATCACATTCGAAATCAAAGAAACCCTAGATCTCGAAAACGTTATAGTGAAAAATCTAGCCATTGAAAATCAAAATGGTTGAAAACCATGTTATAATTTAGGCCAAAGATCATGAAATCACTTACAGTTTGAAGATTTAGAGCACGGATTCGAACTAGGCTAAAAGGAAATTAGAAAAATAATAAAATAAATGATACGAGGGATAACTTGTGAATTATTATTGAAAACATCATTTCTTTTGAAATATGCAAGTACACATGTTTGAACAAGATTTTTGAATTTTAAAGAACATTTTCTCCCCCTCAACACTTGGTATGAAAATTGTGAAATTTTTGATAAACCGAAGTGTTGATGAAGGTAGTGTACTTGCATTTGAAAAACGAGAAAAAATAAATTAATAAAAAATGTAAAATCTTTTTGGTATTTTGTAGATTTTTTTGATTTTGTATTTTTGTTTTGCATAAGTATTTACAAAAATTAGTTTTGGTATTTGACTCAGTTAATTGTTTTCAAGAAAAGAGTTTAGATCATTTGGAGTCAAACACCGCATACCAATCCGGTAGACCAGTTCAGCGAACCTTGAGGGAGCTAAAGGTTTTGTGAACAAATCTGCCAGTTGGTATTCAATACCCACGAAATATAACTCTATTGTACCCTTTTCAACATGCTCCTTGATGAAGTGATAACGGAGATCAATGTGCTTAGATTTTGAATGTAGAACTGTGTTGCAGGAGATCGCAATCGCACTTTTCGAGTCACAGTACATCGGAATGTTGTTGAATAAGTAACCGTAGTCCATTAGTTGTGTATGCATCCAAATGACTTGTGCACAACAAGTACACATGGCAACATATTCAGCTTATGTTGACGAAAGTGAGGTGCAATCTTGCTTCTTTGATTGCCAAGACACAAGTTTATCTCCAAGAAACTGCAATCCACCAGAAGTACTTTTGCGTGTATCCATACACCCTGCATGATCGGCATCTGAAAAAGCTATTAGTTCAAAACCGGAATCCTTCGGATACCAGATCCCCAAGTGAGTGGTTCCCTTTACGTATTGAAGGATTCTTTTAGCCTCATTGAGGTGACGCTCAGTAGGACTGGCCTGATAGCGAGAGCACATAAATACAGCAAATACAATATCCGGTCTACTAGCGGTGAGATACATGAGTGACCCAATAATACTTCGGTATTTTTTGGGGTCAATTGGTTTCCCATTTGGATCCGCATCTAACTTAGTTGTGTTGGCCATAGGGGTATTGTAAGTATCACAACTGGTCATTCCATGTTTCTTAATTATCTCAAGAGCATATTTGGACTGATTTAGGAAAAGTCCACGGGGTGACTGATGAACTTGTAGTCCTAAGAAGAACATAAGTTCACCCATCATTGACATTTCAAAATTTTGTTTCATTAATCTGGCAAAAGCGTTTGAGTAGTTTTTATTAGTAGAACCAAAAATAATGTCATCGACATATATTTGCACAATTAAAACATCTTTCCCGTGTTTTTGGATAAACAAAGTTGGATCTAATAAGCCTTTAGTAAAAGAGTTAGCAAGCAAGAAAGCAAAAAGTTTATCATACCACGCCCTGGGGGCTTGTTTGAGACCATAGAGAGCCTTCTTAAGTCGGTAGACATGATTCGGGTGCTCTGGGTCGACAAATCCCTCTGGCTGACTAACGTATACCTCCTCACGTAATTGACCATTCAGAAATGCAGTTTTTACATCCATTTGATAAATGACCATGTTTTTGTGAGCAGCGTATGCCAAAAATATTCGAACAGCTTCTAGTCTAGCCACTGGTGCGAAAGATTCCTCAAAGTCAGTTCCTTCCTCCTGAGTATATCCTTTAGCTACCAAACGTGATTTGTTACGAATAAATGTGCCTTCTGCGTCCAATTTGTTTTTCCAAATCCATTAGCCCAATGACATAAACCCCATCCGGTCGTTCAACTAATTCCCAAACTTCAAGGCGCTTGAATTGGTTGAGTTCCTCTTGCATTGACTCAATCCAGTTGTCGTAAGTGAGAGCTTGTTTGATGTTTTTAGGTTCTTCATGACAAACGGTTAGAGCATAAATGCAATGTTCGGCATCGGAGTGAAGTTTCTGTCTAGTCATAACTGGAGC
>LBNU01028746.1:9179-25870 GCA_014162995.1 Artemisia annua | reverse complement strand
GGGTGCTCTGGGTCGACAAATCCCTCTGGCTGACTAACGTATACCTCCTCACGTAATTGACCATTCAGAAATGCAGTTTTTACATCCATTTGATAAATGACCATGTTTTTGTGAGCAGCGTATGCCAAAAATATTCGAACAGCTTCTAGTCTAGCCACTGGTGCGAAAGATTCCTCAAAGTCAGTTCCTTCCTCCTGAGTATATCCTTTAGCTACCAAACGTGATTTGTTACGAATAAATGTGCCTTCTGCGTCCAATTTGTTTTTCCAAATCCATTAGCCCAATGACATAAACCCCATCCGGTCGTTCAACTAATTCCCAAACTTCAAGGCGCTTGAATTGGTTGAGTTCCTCTTGCATTGACTCAATCCAGTTGTCGTAAGTGAGAGCTTGTTTGATGTTTTTAGGTTCTTCATGACAAACGGTTAGAGCATAAATGCAATGTTCGGCATCGGAGTGAAGTTTCTGTCTAGTCATAACCGGAGCTGTTGGATGACCAATGATATTGACGATTGGATGGTCACGAGTCCAATGATGTGTTGAAGGGTGAGGGTTATGAAACTGCTGCATATGAGTTGGTTCCAAATTGCGTGTTGACGACTCAGCAATATCAGAAAGGTTCGGAGTTGGAGCAAACGGATTAAAGAACGCATTTGGATCATAATTTGCAGGTTCAGGTACTTGTGGTTGATTCAGATCTTCAGTTGGGTTGTCTGTTTTGGAAGCGGTTTGTACGTCTATTGTTGTTGATTCAGTTGGGGGTGCATCGGGTGTTACTATTGTAGTTGTAGTAACTGGTGTATCAGATACTTGAATGTTATCAGGTTGAGCAGCGGAAGTAGTGGATACATCTGGTGCATGTGTCTCAAATGAATCATAGAACAATGGAGAAAACAATGTTTCCAATTCTTTACGAGTTAGTGACAATGGTTCAGCTGAAGAATCTGGAAAGTTAAGACGGTTGGTTGCGGGTCCTAAGCTGTTTTGCTCAGAAGCCATTTTTATGAGCTCATCGAAATTAGCATGAATATTCTCCTGAATCTCTCTAGTACGACGGTTGTAGATTCGAAATTCTTTAGAGTTTTCACAATATCCAATGAAGATACCGACGTCAGCCTTTGCTTTAAGTTTACCAAGATCATCACGATCATTATTTGGATAGCATAGAGAACCAATACATGAAAGTGTTGAATGTTAGGCTTGCATTTGTGAACAATTTCATATGGTGTGACTTTATGACGTTTATTGATCATACAGCGATTTTGGGTGTAACATGCGGTTGAGACGGCTTCTGCCCAAAGATAATCTGGTAATTGAGCATTAATGAGCATCGTTCGTGCGGCTTCCACTAAAGTTCTGTTGCGTCTTTCGACCACTCCATTTTGTTCGGGAGTCCGTGCAATTGATGTTTGATGTTCAATTCCAACTTTCTCAAAGTAATCACGAAGAGTTTGATTCTTGAATTCAGTTCCATTGTCTGTACTTACGATTCTGACTGTGTTGTGAAGTTGAACCTGAATTTTCGTGAGAAAGGTGATTATCATCGATGGAGCTTGATCTTTGCTTCGAAGAAAGTAGACCCAAGTCCATTTGGAGAAGTCATCGACTATCACAAGAATGTATCGTTTCCCATTAATCGTTTGTACTCGCATTGGGCCACATAAATCCATATGAAGAAGTTGAAGAACATGATCGGTACTTGGTTCTGGTTTAGAACTTAGATGTGCACGTTTGCTCTTTCCTTGTTCACAAGCGGGACATAAGTGATCTTTTGCATATCTGAACCTTGGAAGACCGTCAACTAGTTTATGGCGAGCAAGATCAGTCATAGTTCTGAAGTTGAGATGTGACATGCGTTGGTGCCATAACCAGGATTTTGTCGATTCAGCCTTTGAAAGTAGACAAATGGGAGAGGAAGCGGTCATGTCGGACATTGAAATTGTATAAAGACTGTTTCCACGTGTGCCGGACATGAGATCATTTCCTTGTAGATCACGAACAAAGCATGTTTTCTCCCTGAATGCAACTTCCAGATCACCATCACAAAATTGACCGACTGAAAATAGATTGTGACCGAGGCCTTCAACATAATAAACACGACTAATTTCGATATTCCCACTGACATAGTCCCCGTATCCCATAATTGCAGCGAAATGATCATTCCCGAATCTGACAGTACCAATGAACTTTGAGACAAAGTTTCTTAACAGTTTTAGATTGCCTGTCATGTGTCGGGAACATCCGCTATCAACAATCCAGAGAACAATTTGCACCACCTGCATCACACAAAAGAGACGACGATGGTACAATGGTAAGGGTGGAACCCAAAGAAGTTGTGGGTTCCGTTGGGTTAGAAGGACACATATTAACAATTTTAGGAATCCATTTAAAGTTATGTGTTCTTTGTAACCAACGTTGCCAATTCCAACTAGATTTTGCTTTCTTCTTAGTGAATTCGCTAAGTGATGGCATGTTCCTAGAATTATTGTTCACAACTACTGGGGTGACTACATCATTCTTAGAAACTATACAAGGCATAAGTCCTAGCACAGATTTTGAAGCATTAGTTAGCCTAGATTTTCTGCCTGATGTACGTTTCTTAAAACGAGATAAAAGTGAATTTGCAACACATTTAGAATGATTACCAGATAACATACTATTACGACAAAACACACATGAAGCATTAACATTCAAAGCATTTAAAGGTTCATCATTCGTTACACAAAGATTAGGATTACAATTTGCCAAATCAGAATCTAAATCTAGTGCAAGATGAGTATTATTCAAAGTCCTAGGGTGTTCTTCTACTTCAGAGGCTTCTAGTGTCTCTCTTCTACGTTGCAAAATCCTATTCTTCCTTTTCATACGTTTACGCTTGGATCTGCTAACGCCAGGAGTGGCAACTATTCCTGTAGAAGTGGAAGGATCCATATTAGACTTCTTAGTGTGTTTAGCTACATTGGTTATGTCTAATGAGTACATTCCTGGTGCAACTACTTTAGTGTTGACAGATTTTCCTTTTTCAAGTTCACTTATTTTCTCTTTCAACTCAATGATAATGTGCTTTTTATCTTGGATTTCACTTTCGAGCTTTCTGTTTGAATAGAGATAGTTATCTCGACTCTTTTGCCAATAGTCTGTAACTTCTTGCAATTCTGCAATTTCCTTTTCATATTTTGAAATTTGACTTTTTAATTCCTCATTTTCTTTTTGAAAGGATGTGGAAGTGCTAAGACTTTGCATTTTCAGTTCGAAATCAAGACTTTGGTTTTGACACCATTCAAGCTTTTTGTTGAGTTGAAAAATCTCATTAGAAAGTTTGTTTTGCACATCATCATTGTGTTGTCGGAGATTCATGTTTTCATCTTTTAATGTCTCAATTTGTTTAGACAACAATTCAATATCATCACAGTGATCATCAACAAGCATTAAAGTACCAGATTCATAAAGAGAATTCAAAACCACAGATATTATATCAGCACTAAGAACATGTTCCAAGAGTCGATCAGCTTCTTTTTGTAAAAATTGATTTCGACGTTTTTGCTTTCCGTGATAAGTTCTTGTTCCCACTTCTTAGCATATGAATGCAAGCGTTGAAGACTTGGAGAAAATTGTGTTTGAAACATTTCCCTTCTCTCTTTCGCAACAGGGGAAAGAAAATTTGCAACAGTTATTTCAGAATTTCGTTCAACAGCATGTTCCATTGATTGAATTTCATACGTGAATAATTTATAGTAACGAAATAAAGTAGAATCAGTTAACATACTTAGCTTGTTTTGTAAATCATTGGTATTTTGAAGTATAGTATCTAAGCTTGTTTCATGATCTGCTTTTGTTTTGAAATGATTGAGTTGTGATTTACAATGCTCAAGTGCCCGTGTTAATGCCACATTCTTGTCTTTCAACTTTGCATTCAGTGCTTGACACTGGATATTTTGATTTTGACTAGTCATAAGTAAGATTCTCAATTCGGAGTCTGGATCAGGCAAAGGTTCATGTTGTTCAATTTGATCATTGTTATGATATGCAATGGGCGTAATTGTTTGATCAAATGTAACAACTGGGTTTATTGGATCATCATCATCAAATAAGACCACTGTGGACATTTGATCAAGTACGGAGGTAGGTAACATAGAATCATATTGAACAACTTGTTCCTCGTCTGAGACAGAAACAGAAGGAGAACCAATGTCATGTATCAGGCATGAATTGGAATCATCTTCCTGATACAGATCGTCAGTGTCATAGATTGGACCGGAATCACTTACCTGGAGTTCCTGTGTGTCTGCCATCAGTATCATATCATCAGTTCCATTTGAGTCATCCGTGTCAGGAGCATAAGTTATGGTTTTCAAGAACTTTCTCTGTAAGCATGATAGTGGAAGTCGATTCATTCTGAGTTCTTGCTGTGACTGATGCATGAACTCGAGATGTTTCCACATAGCATTAGCACTGGCATCAAAGTCCACTTTAGTGTAGATGGAATTTGGAAGACCTAGTGTTATGAACCATACTGCTTGTTGATCAGCATCATATTGAGCAAGGTCAGATCCAATCAGAGTGTCTTTAGTTTGTAGTTGAATGAACCCTTTCGAATCAACAATGAATTTCATTTGATATGGTCCTTTAAAATGGATTGCAGAATAAGATCAGCTTGTGGACGACCGTTAACCCATTTCAAGAATCGTCGTTTCCAATCAGTGTAAGTTCCAGGTAACAACATAGAAGGATTTGTTTCGTTACCAAAGAGTAAGACATGACGAGGGTCGGTGCTTTGACGTTGTGTATAAGGAGAATTTGAGTACGGTAGTTGAGACATGATGAAAGACTTATGTGAAAAATGGATCTTGTAGAAGGTATAAGAGTTGTGCCAATTCTCGAAAACTATTCCAAGTGTGTTCTCGAAACTTTGTATGTTGAATATCCTGAAAGTCAGTTAAAGTCCAAAGTTCTCGAAAGCTCTGTGTGTTCTCGAAAATGAATCCAAGTTCTCGAAAGTTATCTAAGTACTCGATAAAATGCAAGTTATCGAGAAAATTAGGAAGAATTTTCAAAATCACCAAGATTAATAAAGATTAACAAAGTTCTCGAAAAGTAGAAAATGATTTCGAAAAACGCAAAAGAATTCGAAAACAGAAAATAATTTCGAAAGCTTTGTTATGTTCTCGAAAGTTTTCACTATTTCGAAAAAATGAACCTAAATTTTCGAGATTATACAAGCTCGAAAATATCCAACGAGTCGAAGTGTTTTCTTTCTTATACAAGAGAGAAAAGCACTGAGTAATCAACGGAAACACCTTTGGAGCAAATATGAGTGTTCTCGAAAGTTTGTGGATTTTAAGGATCTCGAAAGTTGGCAGATTTTGTTTTTGTAAAAAAGCAAGCCAAAAATACGTTTTTAATCCAAGATTCTTGTACAACTAACCTTAAAATGATTAAATCTTAAAGAAAATTGCAAACTTGAACTACTTTTCAAAAATCTCAAAGATTTCGAAAACAAGTACAAGTTTCGAATCACTATTATTTTTGAAAAAATTTGAGACTTTGTTGATTGTTTGGGTTTGTAGCACAAGTTTGAAGATAAAGATGTGATATAAACACGAAACAAACAAGAAAGTAGCAAACTTTTTGAAAAATAACGAGTAAAAAACAATAGATTTTGGTTCGTTCACAACAAAAACAAAAGATACACCTTCTTCTAGCGTCTGATACCACTTGTTAGGTCACCATATTGTAAACACAAGTATTGGTTTTGGTAGAAATGAGGTGAGAATAGAGTTTAGTTGATTAGATCAATATGAAAGGTAAAAGTGCAAGAGTTTTCTTAAGATAATGAAATAACCAACAAAATGAAATATTAACATGAGGTCCTATTTATAGGTGAGGAATAGAGCAACACTCCCTTCCTCCCTATCTAGTCTATGTCGTGGGCTTTGAGGCCCATTGGACGTATACTTGGACTTCATACGTTACATGATTAAAGTAAATATTGTAGCAATCTATTACATGTTCTGAAATAACCGAGACTTGATAAATAGTAATAAACTTAGATCCTAACAAGTCGTTATACTTTTATTGAAATTCATGCAAGTAGCAAATAATGGGAAATGGAGTGCCCGATAGCTAAATGAACACTTATTCTAATTGGTTTAATATGATGCACTTGAAAAAGATAAACAAATCAAGTAATGTGTAAACCAAATGCGAGGCTTATGTATATATTGCATCGTTATTTGGTGATGATTGTTTATGAAAAATTTTTAGTTATATTTCTGGCACTTAAAACTCAATCTTTATCAAGTCGCTACTTGCTCCTCGGTTTATCTCCCTATGGTCCTTGCTTTAGCTTCAATTTGCTCCTCATTATGGCATATAGAACCTAGTATTGGATAGGGCAATCCTCATTGTATAAACAAGGCACAGTAATTAGTGTACGACGATAGTAGCTTGTTCTCCAAACTATACCTAAAAGAATGAATAGGTTGCCTTCTCATTTCATGATCAATGCTATATATATAAGAGAATTTCCAACTAACTACGAGGCATTCTAGGACTACAGGGGCGAAGCCAAAGCCTGGCCACATGTGGCACATGCCACATATGTGTTGCTCATGTGATGTGGAGATATTTTATGAAGTTCTGAGTAGAGATATACATGATAAAATAGTAACTTGCAGTTGAAGTTGTAGTTTAAGTTGAAATATGAAAGGAGGAAGGAGATGAAAAGAGGAAAGAAGATGAACTTTTGTGACTTTTGTCATTTTCTTACTCACTTGGCTAGTTGGCTTTATTATCTTTTAAGAACTATTTTTATATTGTTATGGAGTATAACTATTTCTTTCTGCCACAAACTAAACTCTACTTTTTTGACTAAATGTTGCATTTTATTTTAGCTAACATTTAACATACACTTCTTTAATTCAACGTTGGTAGATATTTTAAGTTTCCTCTTGCACAAAATATAACTGATTTAAGGTTATAGATTATACTATTATAGTTCGTTAATGTTTTGTTATTTATAACAGTTAAAAGATTCTTTTGATTGTTTTGACATAGTTATAATACACACATGTCGAGTGCATATAAAATTTTACTCGTGTAATGTTAGATGGTCATTTGTGACTTTAAAACAAAATTAATCTCAAATAATCTAAACCGGATAGATAAACTAATAATCTTGGATAACCAAAACCCAAACATTGAAATAAATTCATCCAAGTAAGCAGAACTGGAAAAACTAACAAAAATAAGCTAATCTATGTACATTGTTCTATATATATGACCGATTTTCATAAATTGAGCCATGTCGCACACAAACTAGCAAAACTCAATCTTTATCAAGCCGCTACTTGCTCCTTGGTTTATCTCTCTATGGTCCTAGCTTTAGCTTCAATTTGCTCCTCATTATGGCACATAGAACCTAGTATTGGATAAGGCAACCCTCATTGTATAAACAAGGCACAGTCATTAGTGTACGACGATAGTAGCTTGTTCTCCAAACTATACCTGAAAGAATGAATAGGTTGCCTTCTCATTTCATGATCAATGCTATATATATAAGAGAATTTCCAACTAACTACGAGGCATTCTAGGACTACAGGGGCGGAGCCAAAGCATGGCCACCTGTGGCACGTGCCACATATGAGTTGCTCATGTGATGTGGAGATATTTTATGAAGTTCTGAGTAGAGATATACATGATAAAATAGTAACTTGCAGTTGAAGTTGTAGTTTAAGTTGAAATATGAAAGGAGGAGGGAGATGAAAAGAGGAAAGAAGATGAATTTTTGCGATTTTGTCATTTAGTTNTTTTTTTTAATAAGGCTAGATTAAATGTTGCATTTTATTTTTGGACAAATTCGAAGCGCTTCGACTTTCTCATAAAACCCTCACTTCGAGTTTCTGTCCACATCATTAACCTTCAACTTTGGATTAAGTTGCAAGGATGCTAAAAAGTTTGAGTAATCTTCGTTTTTGGACAAATTCGAAGCGCTTCGACTTTCTCTTAAAGATTTAAATCTATAGTTTGTAAAAAGTTTGAGTAATCTTCATTTTTGGACTATGACATTAGCATAAGACTTTCTCTGAAAAAGGCCAAACTCGCATGTCTTGGCTCTAACAAGGGAATTCTCTGATCACCCGCTAGCCACCCCCTCTCTCCGCCCCTGATTAATACTTCATTAAAATTTTATGTTTAAACCCTATGCGTGCACGAGTATTAAATATGATCTAACTTAGAAAAATATTTACATCCAAGTGTGAACTAATTGTCATATCCCAGATTCACAGCTAAATGATTACCAGTTTAATACGTTGCACTTTGCACATCAAGATTGGAGAAAAGTATTAGGCTGTGAAAAGGATAACAATTCAACATTGTACCTATAGACTTCAAAATTTTGGTGCCCCTAAAAAGTATTGGGCTCTAAACTGTGGTCCAGATCGGCCTTCCTTACAACCGGCCCTGATTAAACTTCCATAGTGGGTTGGTAAGCACTTACATTGATAAATTGGACTATTTGAGTGTGAAATGGTTTTTCTAATTCAACATAAGTAAAAAAAGGAAAAAGCAATACGAGCATAAACTAGTAGTTTTAGCCACAAATGCTACTACCATTAACCATTTGATGGAAAGACTGAGCAAAAGATTAACATGTTAGCACATATCTCTTGTTGTTATCTCCTAATGTTCGATACTTCGATGTGGATATGCATATAGTAGCATAGGAAATCCACATGATTTAAATCTGATTACCTCACCATAAATCGGCGTACCATCAAAGACTTCGTGATATATCTACCAGATTGTTTATGTAATTACACTAATTAAACATGCTGAATATAATGTGTACGTAAAATCAAACTTACGATTTATTATTAGTTATAAAAGATTATAAAAAAGCAACATGATTATACAACTGGCTTTACCTTTATCTTATCAAAGAAAAATTTAGTCGGTTCATCAATAGTAAAAACCATTAGTTAAACTTTAACATTTGAACTTTTAGAAATTAAATTAAGCATTGTGATTATTTTAATAAACCTAGCTTTAAATATTTGACTCGTGGACGAAATAAAAGAAGTAAGACAAAGCCAGCGATCAATGTCTACTATATACGGCTGCGGTGGCCTTAGTTAGTTGGTTGGATGAGTCATTAGTGACGCATACTGAAATTATTTGAAGGAGATGTTTGAAAATAAATCTGACTATAATCACAATGCTTTGACGATGTACATTTGTATATATTTTTCAACTTAGAATACTCGCAATGGTCATACGAATTCACTTTCCAGCTCAGCGTCACAACAGCTTTCTCTCTCCCTTCACTTCATCTCATTTTTCACCTCCAATGGTAATCACTCCATCAACTTTTATTAAAATATCCACTTTTATGCAAACATATCCCACACACACTCAGGCTGGTCTCAACCCTCACATCAAACCTCCAACATTTTACAACCAACCGGGTATTCTTAGCCCATATAAAGGAAAAAGTAAGTTAAGGAGGAGGGGTTGTCGATCAAGACGAAGTACGTGTATAAAGGCTTCAACTTGCAGAATATTAAAACGCAATAAAAACCCAAAGGTCAGCTATAATTATGTGCGCAAAATGTTCTCTAAAAAAACATGTATTAATATTAAACACTCATCAAAGCCAACAACAATTTCAAAACACAACTAAACAATTAACACAAGTTAAAACTTAATATACTACTACATTCTGACAAAAAAAATTAAAATGAACGCTGCGTACTATACTTAATGTAATAGAATAAAAATACCATACAACGATTGATAAATTATTATATATGTAGAAGAAGAAACTAAATTAAGCAACCGAATAAGAAAGTTGAATTAAGGCAAAATCAAAGAAGATAATAATCGTAATCTACGTTAAAATCACAATAGCTAAATTAATATTTTATTATATCTTTAAATCACGTTCGTGCGCGCACATTAAAACTAGTATCCACTAAGAGAGCTAGGTCACATTTATTCATAGCAGCACATTTATTACATCACTGAAACATTTATGCATAATATCATACGTAATTGATTCATGCAACAAAAGTTACACCTTAGAAAATGCGCAATATGTTAGGTCACTAGCATTCTCTCTTTATTCATAGCCATATAACGCTTGTTATTATTCAAAAGGGTGGTGGCGGAGGATGTACGAGATATTGTGGTGGTTTCTCGGCTTCAATCTTATCCTTAGCGAGCTCTTCGGCTTTCAGTTTATCTTGAGCCAGCTTCGCGGCTTTGGAACAGTTGAAGTAGCAAAAACACATGTGTTTCCCTCCACGTACGTGGCAAGCTCCATGGGCTGCACCCTCCCACGACTTGCATTGATCATCACAGTGTCTTGTATTTCCACAATTTCCAGACCATGTCTTGCTCGCTTTCTCACATAATTCTCCCTTCACTGTTGCAATTTCTGTAGACATAATACAGCATGAAATCTTTTAAAACAAACCTATAATTAAAGGAGATATATAAGTGGTGTCATTTCTTGTAAAGAAAAATTGTTGGCATGTCTAAGCCATATACTTAAACATGTGTCTAATTCGTTTAATTTTTGCCGCATGGAGTGCACTCTTTCTCTCTTCTCGATCAAATATCTTTTTTTGAGTACATACATACTATTATTACCTCGATGCTAAATATATCTAACAATTTTGCACTTAATATATAAGTATCAACATAATGAATAAGCTCTACTGCAATAAGCTCATTGATTATATCGATCTAACATGGTGTTGTGTTAAGTTATGGATTTTTCGTAAGTATATATGAACGGTAAAACAGACTTTAAATAAATTTAACAAAGTGTCTACTGTCTAAGCACCTGAGATAGCAACAAAGAAGAGAAGCAGAAGGAAGGCAAAGAAAGCAACCGAATTTTTGGCCATTTTCGAGTTAATGTTGCTCAATAACACTTGTTGTAAGTTCTGTGAAGAAAAGGTGGAGGTGATGGAGGGTATTTATAGGCAGAAAACGGGATCATAAAGAAATCATGTGTTGCTAATAAAGACAACTGATGGAAAAAAATCTCCAAAATTTCCACAGATACTATCCAATATCGACTATTGTGGATGCATGCATATTGTATCTACCCTTCTCATTGCAACACGTGGATGTGAAAGTTGTTTCCGAATTGGATTTAATGAACTGATGGAAAAAAGAGGGGTGCTAGACCCACAAAAAATGTTCCACAAAACAAATCCACAAAATGAGTTGGAGGTATTTGATTGGTGCATTTGGGTGTAGGGTCTCTCTCTTTTTTCCATTGAACCAATCAAATACCTCCACCTCATTTTGTGGATTTGTTTTGTGGAACATTTTTTGTGGGTCTAGCACCCCTCTGGAAAAAAATCACCAAAGTTTCTACAGATACTATCAAATATTGACTATTGTGGTCGATAGGGGTGTTATCGGGTCAGGTTTGGTTATCGGGTGTTGTTGGGTCAGGTTGATTCAGGGTTTTGATTAGAAAAAACTAACCCGCAAACCGACCCGATAAAGAATTGAGTTATCGGGTTCGGGTGAGATTTAGGTCGGGTGATTCGGGTGATCGTGTTATGAAATACCCCAACTCTACCTGAAAAAACCAGTACACAGTTTATATACTTGTTGTACATTCGTAGTAAAATAAAAGAATAAAAGCATACTAGTATAAGAGTAGGCATAAAAACATATTGTTGAAGTAGAAATTAAATATCAAAGGACTTGTGGTCTAGTGGGTGGGGCTTACATGGTTAAGCACCCACAAGTGGGAGTAGTACCGGGTGGGTGACCACCCGGGAAGTCCTCACTTGTGGTCCACTTGCAGACCATATTGTTCCGGAGATATATTGCAATGATGGATTTGAACCTTTGAGCCACTCGCTGCGGGGGTTCGAATCCTGAGCATGGCCCGGTTTTCATCCGGCTGTTACTCCAGCAAGGTAACTTGTGTGGAGGCAGTACGGTTTCCGGGGGAAACCCGTTACCACCTGAGATCAGCGTGGACCCGGTTAAGACAACATAGTCTGGCGGGGTGGCGATGGGGCCTTCGTTGTCCGCGAAGGTGGTCAGTTCTAAGTTGAAATTTACCTTTCAAAAAAAAAAAGTAGAAATTAAATAAGCAGTAGTGTTTCAAAATTACATACGCAGTAGCAATTAATTAAGCCCAACTATCTATAATACAATATTTGTTCTATGGGTTTTTCTAACATGTACCTTTAGGCACGTAATAAGAAGTGGGCCCGTATGTCCTTTTCACCCAAGGATCCACAAAAAGGACACAAAAAAATATTTTTTTATTTGAAAAGTGACAAAAACTCACAAAAAAAGACACAAGGGCTCACTCTTATCATGTGCCTAAGGGCAAAATTTAGAAAATCCTTTGTTCTATTAGAAAAAGGGAAAATATTAGCTACAATTAATTGTAGCCAATTGGCTACAATTTTGTGCTATAAATGTGGGTCCCTGATTCATTTTGTGGGTCCTGATTTTTTTCTTTGGGTCCCTGATTCAATGCTAGTGTATTTTTTATAAAGGATTGTCGCAATTGGCTAAAAAAAAAATATAAAAAAAATCACTTAAAAAAAAAAAAAAAAAAAAAAAAAAAAACATGTAGAACAGTAGAAGCAGCGTTCAAGATAACTGGAGTCAGCAAACATTTCAAAACAAAAGTAGGCGACATAAGCTATGAACGTCCGAATCAAGGAAGTTGCAAAATAAAAAATAACATCACCACCATTTCACCAGTACTTCAGTAAGCAACTTATATATTTGTTTTTAACTTTTATGAAAACAAATGTTAGATCATCTATTTCGGGTAGGATTAACCCGATAATCCGACAAGAAAATAACTCAACCGTAGCTCGATCCGATAACACTATCGGGTTATCGGGTTCGGGTGAAAATAATCCGATAACAATTTTTAAACCCGATTTAACCCAACCCGATATGCTTTATCGGGTTCGGTTCGGGTCAACCCGACCCTACCGACACCCCTATTGTATTATAGTTGTCACTTATTCATTTTATATGTATCGAATTTTTTTTTTGCTATTCTGTGTACTAAACTTGATTTGTTAGGCATTTTTGTGTACTCTATGACCATTTTGCCCTTCATTTTATTAACATGAGAGAGGCAAAATGGTTATAAAGTACACAAAAATGCTCAAAAAATCAAGTTTAGTACACATAATAGCAAAAAAAAAAAATGTTCGATACATATAGAAGAAAATGATGACAACTATGATACATTTAGAGGCCATTAGCCCTACTAATTGTCATATCCCAGATTCACAGCTAAATGATTACCAGTTTAATGCGAGTACGTTGCACTTTGCACTTTGCACATCAAGATTAGAGAAAAGTATTGGGCTGTGAAAAGGTTAACAATTCAACATTGTACCCTATAGACTTCAAAATTTTGGTGACCCTAAAAAGTATTGGGCTCTAGACTGTGGTCCAGATCGGCCTTGCTCACAACCGGCCCTGATTAAACTGCCATAGCCCATACCCCATAGTGGGTTGGTAAGCACTTACATTGATAAATTGGACTATTTGAGTGTGAAATGGTTTTTCTAATTCAACATAAGTAAAAAAAGGAAAAAGCAATACGAGCTTTAGCCACAAATGCTACTACCATTAACCATTTGATGGAAAGACTGAGCAAAAGATTAACATGTTAGCACATATCTCTTGTTGTTATCTCCTAATGTTCGATACTTCGATGTGGATATGTATATAGTAGCATAGGAAATCCACATGATTTAAATCTGATTACCTCACCATAAATCGGCGTACCATCAAAGACTTCGTGATATATCTACCAGATTGTTTATGTAATTACACTAATTAAACATGCTGAATATAATGTGTACGTAAACTCAAACTTACGATTTATTATTAGTTATAAAAGATTAGACAAAAGCAAAATGTGATTATACAACTGGCTTTACCTTTATCTTATCAAAGAAAATTTTAGTCGGTTCATCAATAGTAAAAACCATTAGTTAAACTTTAACATTTGGACTTTTAGAAATTAAATTAAGCATTGTGATTATTTTAATACATCTAGCTTTAAATATTTGACTCGTGGACGAAATAAAAGAAGTAAGACAAAGCCAGCGATCAATGTCTACTATATACGGCTGCGGTGGCCTTAGTTAGTTGGTTGGATGAGTCATTAGTGACGCATATACTGAAATTATTTGAAGGAGATGTTTGAAAATAAATCTGACTATAATCACAATGCTTTGACGATGTACATTTGTATATATTTTTCAACTTAGAATACTCGCAATGGTCATACGAATTCACTTTCCAGCTCAGCGTCACAACAGCTTTCTCTCTCCCTTCACTTCATCTCATTTTTCACCTCCAATGGTAATCACTCCATCAACTTTTATTAAAATATCCACTTTTATGCAAACATATCCCACACACACTCAGGCTGGTCTCAACCCTCACACCACTTTACCTTTCACTTCAACACCACATCAGCTTTCTCTATCTTTTCCCACCTCTCACTTTTCACTCTCACCCATCTCACACCACTTTATCTTACTCTGGAGTTGGGGCTCGTTCTCATTGATACTTCAACATATATATATATATATATATATATATATATATATATATATATATATATTTATTAAAATACCTCACCAGATACTCAAAACACACTCACAAACTAAAAAACAAATAATAAAAATACTAGAAGGCCCACAATCACAAGAAACCCGAATGGTGAAAGTTTCACCTTTGGTTGAGTTTTTTTCCTTCCTGTCGTGACCCCACTAAATACCTCACTAAATACTCAAAACATACTCACAAACTAAAAAACAAATAATAAAAATACTAGAAAGCCCACAATCATAAGAAACCCGAATGGTGAAAGTTTCACCTTTGGTTGAGTTTTTTTCCTTCCTGTCGTGACCCCATCGCCATTTGCCGCGTGAATGGCCCCATAACATTTCCTCACTCCCTGCGTTGGGACCAACCTCACAAACCAAATACTCCATAATACGAAGTAAATAATAAAGACACAAAAAAGGCCCACTTTTGCACGTTTTATTATTGGGTGGCCGACTCACCTTTGGTTGCTCGATGTGAGCAGCCTCACGTGCCACCCTTCTTCTCGCCAATAAACCTCACGCGTGAGGAGGGGTCTCAAACCTCCTCAAGACACACCATTGGGAGCAGTGTTAAATATATATTATTGTAGTAACAATAAGAAAATACAGAAACTTATATCATATGTAATGATGCACCTCACCGTGCGTGAGGGTACTTGTTTTTGGTTGATCAAGCGTGGAAAATCACTATGAACCACGAAGGCTATGGACAAAGGACCCAAAATAATTTTGATACTGCAATGTATACCGCTGAAAATAATTAAATTTAATTTGTGTGTTTAAGTGTGCTATGTATGGGTTTGGGTATATAGATAAATACGGAGTAATAAAAAAGAAAAACGTTAACGTATGATCGTTAGACCACCACCACAATGGTCGGATTATAAAAAGGATATCATAACTTTAAGAAATTATAATATCTTCTAGCACTAGATTAGATTTTCGGGTGCATTTTGTTCCAATTAATTTGTTTAATGAAACAATAAATTATTGGTACAACGACCAACCATAAATTGCCATGGGAGATGATGTAAGACCTAAAAAATTAAATCTTCCATGATTCATGACGTTTAATTCCTCAAACTCACCATGGTTATTGCTTCATACGAGTATATCTTGTGTCAAATGAAACTTAAGAGTAGCTTGTTTTCTAAAGTTTTTGATTTAATTATAATTTTAGTGAATTGTATATCAGATTAAAATAACACATACCTTACAGTTAACTCCAAATCTTTGCGAAAGAAGCTAGTTACTACTTAATACTTGTGTATTTTCTTTCTTTAGCGAATTTAATTCTACTTCACAAATTAAACTTTAATTAGTTTAACAATTTTATTAATCTATCAGATTACTTGATTTTAGTGATATATTAAAATTATGACATCTAATTAGTTGACGCATCTCGATTTTTCCTTAATTGAATCGTAAAATATTTTTTTATTTTATTACATAAAAGATTAAAAGCTTTTTCTTGAAAAAGAAGTTGATCAATAGAGCAATGAGCCGTAACTTTGTAGTTCTTTATAAAACATTTGTTGAGTTATTTCCACTGCATCAAAAACTTTATACATACTCGTTAAGATTGTTACCTCTGTTAAAACACGAGAAAACTGAGTTTCATCTTTCAATCATGCAAAAGGTATCAATACAAAAAGAAAATGTAATGTAGAATTGAAATTTAAAGTCAGAAGAAGAACACTTAAAAAAAGGCAATAGCAATTGATTTGCAACTCAAATAAATTCTATGAGTTATTCTAATGCATAAATACGATAAATGTAACATATTAATATTTGTAGTTTTCTACGCATGATAGCCATAATGCATAAATACGATAGTCAACTTTTGTGCTTTCATTTGCATAAGACATGTATGCACGGATTTTCGTTCATTATAATTTTTTTATTAAAAAGTAAGAAAATGCTAAACGTAGCTCTAAGGTTACATTTAAGAAATTTTGACATTCAGATTTCATATCTTTGATAGAAAATGAAGCTATAATCTATTCAGTTTGTATTTAGAAACACAGCCCTTACAGATACCAAATACCAAATAAA
>LBNU01028745.1:273392-310786 GCA_014162995.1 Artemisia annua | reverse complement strand
TATATATATATATATATATATATATATATATATATATATATATATATATATATATATATATATATATATATATATATATATATATATATATATTGAAAAAGAAAATGAAAGAGAAAATAAAAAGTAAAATAAACTTGACTCGATAGACCCGTCGTGTAGGTGTTATATAATTGTACTTTCTATCAAATACTCAATTAGACCAATCAATAATATTTAGAGATACTCAACTAGGCTCACCCCTAATAGATATTTACCTAAGTAAACTAATGTTTATCCAATAAGTCTCAAAGTGCCACCTCTGATATTTTTGTGTCATTAATTTTCACATTTATGACATAGAACTCTGGCAATTTAAAGTGTTTGCTTTTTAGAACATGATTTCGTTTATTACCTTGTAATATTATTATTTTCCATAAGACAAGTATTTTGAATGGGAGGTGAAATGCATATCACAATAAGTGATGTCTACACCGTAAACATGCATATGTAGTGTTATACCATGTGGATCCCTGATGTAATTTTATAGTGTCTGTTAGTTTTATAAACATAAAATAATAGATGTGTGTTAGAATCAAACTTGAAATCACGGGATTGCACACTTTGTTGGGAATTACAAGATTTGAAGATTACAAAACCTACAAGAAGAAATGAAGAAAGAAGAAACAATAGGGACTTAATATAAAATAGTTAGCTTTCTTAGTAAGCTAAACATATTAGGGTTTGTAACCTCCCTCTATTATATAAAGAGGGTAGGCGTCTAGGGTTACAGATCATCCATTCAATAGAAAACTCTTTCAATGAGAGTCTAGACACACGATTATAGCGTGTGTACATTAGTAGTAGTAGTAGTTTCTTTTATATTCAATAAAAGAAAACCTTATTAGTAATGTTGATTGTGTTCTTATTCTATATTCCGCTGTGCTTCAATCAATGTTATTCATACCCTAGTTGAGTCCGGATCTTGGATTCTACAAGTGGTATCAGAGCCTCGTGGCTCTCGATCTAGGGTTTATAAGGTTTTCGTTGTTACAAGCAGTTTCGTTGAAGAGCAGATCTGGTAAAAGTTGTCGAAGAGCAGATGTGAAAAAGCTAAAGGTTTATTCTCGTATTATTCATTGATGGGCACATGTCAAAGGGAGTAAAAAATATATGGTACTGGTCATGATTGTTTCTATTGCTCATGGTATTTTTTGTACTGCTACTATTGTGAATCACGTGGGTTGATAAATGTGATTCAAGGCAAGGCAAGTACACTGGTTTAAAGTTGTTGCTGTTGTTGATTTAAAAAGAGCAGATTCGTTTGGTTGATAGTGACAAAGGTACCTCATATATGATTTAATTATTGGTTATCTTTGATCAATATAATAATAAAGGTGTGTCGCTTATGGTTTGTTGTTTGGATAATTACCTCGTACTGTATTCATTATCACATGTTGACTCATCGGTCAGAGACATAATATGGTCGTGGATCTGGTTATTAAATTGCAAACATGGGTCAATTAAGTGCATTCAATTGGTCAAGGTATATTATTTTGGTGATCATTGACCCTTAATTTATTAAACCTCGTACTGAGAGGTTAATGATCATTGGCAAATGTTTGATAGTGTGTCGAATTAAAAAAAATGGTTTTATCACTAGGGTCGATTGAAGATTGGTTTGTGGGTAATGAAATCATTGATCAGTGGGGTCCGATTTGTTCATTACTAATGCCATGTTTTGTTTGTGAATTTAAATCATGGGGTTGATACACAATTATTATAATGATTAATTGATTGGAATTGATTGTGATTAGACAATTGGCTTTGATTGGTTGAATGAATTAATGGGACGGTGAGAAATCTTGTACCAATTTACAAAATTAAAGATTGTCGTCTGGTGCAAGATATTGGAGGATGTCATTAATGAATACTGATTAGGGCTGCATTTAATGGTTGGAGATTGGCTGCTTTAGAAAATCATTGATCAATTATTTTAGGGGTTGCAAGTGAATGGTGCGCATGTGATGACTAATTTGGAATTGGTATGTGTTCGGTTTCTACTGATAGTAGAATGGTTTCTACTGGTACGTTAACTTGATTACTGCTGATGATTTTTGCTTTCTCCTGGTCGTTCCTGCTGAGTAGATTTAATTCCTACTGATGGGTTCCTACTGATGGGTTCCTGCTGATATATGTGATTCTTGCTGACTTCTTTATGGTTCATGCTGGCTTGTTGTATAATTTTTCTTTTGGCCAGTTTTGGTTTCTACTAGTCATGTGAGATTACTAATGGTTAGGAAGGACGGAGTTATCAACCATCATCATTTTGTTGAGAGGATTTCTTGTTGAAGACATTTGATTATCGCTTGTTTGCTGTTGCAGTTGGTTTTCACAGGTTTTGTGTTCTTGCTTGGTTTGTATGGTGACAAAGACTTGACAACTCTAGTGAAGGGGTATGATCCATCTTCTAGTGCTTAATGCATACATTTGCTATCACTTGAAGGAGTTACGTTATTTGTGCTCAGTGTCTCATTGGTTTAGTCAATGAGGAGTTCGTCAAGAGGTTACGGTCTACTTATACTATTGTTGCTCTGGTATGAGTTTGGAGTCACATACTAAATACAAGACATAAGACACAAGTTTGGGAGATTCTACTTCTTCATCAAATCAGTTATAGTTGATTTTCTTCATCAGTGATCACTCCAAGGGGCCTTATACTTTGTGCTGATATGCGTATGTTTTTCTGTTGATCGATACTGCTGATGCCTGGATACTGCTGATACTCAGATTCTACTGACTCGTTACTGCTGCTCGTTACTGCTGCTTGTGTTCTTAAGTAATAATAGTAAAAAAAAAATAATAAAAAATAAAATAAAAATTATTATTATTACTTATTTAGTTGGTTCCTGAGATGGTTAGTCTATTCTTAAGGGGAAGCTTGTTAACCATCTACATGCATCACTTGAGGGGAAGCGTCTACGAGTTGCACAAGACCCCTATTAGAAGATTACAAAAAGGGGAAGAATAGTTATGATGTGCAGGTTATTATTGGTGATGACATTTTTTCTTCATGCAGATTGTTTTGTAATATCAAATAGGGGAAGATTGTTGGGAATTACAAGATTTGAAGATTACAAAACCTACAAGAAGAAATGAAGAAAGAAGAAACAATAGGTACTTAATATAAAATAGTTAGCTTTCTTAGTAAGCTAAACATATTAGGGTTTGTAACCTCCCTCTATTATATAAAGAGGGTAGGCGTCTAGGGTTATAGATCATCCATTCAATAGAAAACTCTTTCAATGAGAGTCTAGACACACGATTATAGCGTGTGTACATTAGTAGTAGTAGTAGTTTCTTTTATATTCAATAAAAGAAAAGCTTATTAGTAATGTTGATTGTGTTCTTATTCTATATTCCGCTGTGCTTCAATCAATGTTATTCATACCCTAGTTGAGTCCGGATCTTGGATTCTACACACTTTACGTATGACAAGTAAATGTATAGTAATCATTATAAATGTTAATAATAATTATTAATAAACACAAATGAGTTACGCTCGTTAGTATTTAACGGAAAAGGCTAACGACCGTTAGATGAATAAAAGGAAAGTTTAACTATGAGAATTATAGGAAGTCAAGAAGGTTCCGGAAGGTCTCTTGGACCTTGAACCGATCGGCCAACCCAAAAGGAGGGCACCTCCTTTGTGCCTTGAGCTCCAAGTAATCTCATCCTATATAAACACATCAAGGGTTATTTGTTTAAACATCTCTTGTACACACACAATAACCCTAAATTGTGTTTTTCTCTCCTTTGTTCTAAGCTCAATCGAACACCCTCTTTTACAAAGGGTTTTCGATTTGTTTTTCATAAAAACATCTTGTGTTTACTTTACTTGCATAACTTTTACTTGAAGTAGTACGTGTGTACAAGAATATGAATCAAACACACTTTTGTTTGATTCTTGGATTAAATTACAAAAAGGTAAGGGGTAATTCTTATAATCTAGATAAACCCTAATTAGGGTTCTTGATTTGAAGAATTGCACTTCTTGATTCTTGTTCGGGCTAGAATCACAACAATACGTTGATTTAATTCTTGGTTAATTAATTAGCATTATATGATCCTAATTGCTTCCGATATGCTATACTTGATATTATTGTTTATATTGTATGACATGAACATAAAATTCCAATAGTGGCATCAAGAGCTGTTATAATGTGTAATTAATTACCAAAACACATAAAAAAAAAAGAAATTTTGATTGGTTTTGTACATGTTTTAATCAATTTAGGGTTTGTGAAATCGAAAGCCTAATTTTATTATGAATCGATTATTTTTTTAAATTTTTAGGGTTTTTGGATTTTGATGTTTAATTTGATTAGAAACCCTAAGAAACACGTTTATGTGTTTATGTAAACGTTCTTGTGACTATATGCAATAATTGTTATGTGGAATCCGTGAAAGCATGCACGTTTAGCATGGATTCAATGTTATATTTTTAATTGTTAAGATTTTACATGTAAATTAATTGATAGATGTTGAATTGGGGAAGACTCCAATATTAAGGAATCAATTGCGTATTAATCAAAACCTAGAATTGATTTTTGATAGGATTATCGAATTAAGTTTGCATGTGGCTACATGTTATATATATATATATATATATATATATATATATATATATATATATATATATATATATATATATATATATATATATATATATATATATATATATATATATATTTTTGGTTATATATATATGTTTTATTTAGTTGTTTATTTTTTGTTTAATTACTTGTTTTTTGTTTATTGTGTTAGACATGTTTATAAACGAAAAAAGGGTAATTTTTGTATAAAAAATAATATGGACTAAATAAATGACGAATTTTGTTTTGGTTTTAAGAGTCAAATTTACAACGTTTAATTGATTGATGTTTTGTACGTAATGGTTTACTAGGCCGACCGAAGTTTGAAAAACTATAAAGTGGGTATAAGTGGAGAGGGGTTTTTTAAGAGATTCGCTCCTACCAGCTCTCTGCGCTCGCCTGTGCACCAAATTAGACTTACCGAATAACCATTACATGTACAATATCATCTTAAGGGTGAATTCACTACAATTCCACTATGATTATCCGAAACACTAAGCTTTAGGGCTTATGCAAAAGTACGATATAATGTACGATAATTGTTAGTAATTCTTTAATTGGTGAACCCAATACCTCAATCAAAACTTTGTTAATTTGGTCTTAGTGAATTGGTAATAAAATTGTTTTGTAAAAAGCAATCTTATGAAGTTGTATGCATGCTTCTTCATACATTATTTTGATCACACATCAAAATTACTACCCTTTAAAATTAAGTCGAATGCCATCTAATTAAAGAACACTTGAAGTTGTGATTTACGTCATGTGAGAGCTTGGCTAGATTGCAATTGAGAGGTGAACTTTATAATTTCATTATTAGTAGATCAACTGAATTTTATGGAATTATGAGAGTTTACAGTTTTTAAATTAGATGACTTAAATTGAGTAGGAAGTGAAAGCTTGGATTCTAGGCATTAAGATGGGGATGAAACATGCTTACATTTCAAAGGTTTTTGTGAATGTAAATCCCATAATGATCTAGGAATTGCAATATGATATTGGCAATTATTGTTCGACAATTACCCTGTTGAATACTATCATTACTAGTAGATCAACTGATGTAATGGTACTATGTCAATTAAGGATCCTAGCTTTAAGAAAATACTATGGTTTATATGAATATTTACCAATGGGTATTTTATTTTCTTAAAGATTTTATTATCGAAAATACTAAAATTGAATTTTGTTAATCCATTTAATGTATTAATGCAACGTTAAAACCATAAACAACATTTGGACTTTGGTAAATTGATCTCGTTCTGTTTTCAAACATATGTTTGATTAAGAAAAATTTAGTTAAAATACAAAGGAAGTCTCTTTTCTATGAAAGAAGAATGAGACACAATCCTATTCCTTTTCATGAATGAGAAAGGATAATAGGAATATTAGATATGTCTAAATTCTAATATATAACTCATGGTAAACTTTGATAGTTAAGAATTGCTCATTTTCTATAAAGATTTCATCACCCTCATTTGGTGATTAAATTCTTAGTAACAAATATGAAATTTGGTTAACTAGAACTTTATGAGTTATTAAAGTTAGAAGCTAGACTAATTACCGCAAAATGGTAAAAGACAAACTAGTATATTTATCTAGTTGTTTTATTTTGACCATTTTAGGTTCTACATACATTGTGGGATGGTAGACCTGTTAAGGAAGAAATTGCATGCCCAATTTTTCAAGTTAATAGCATTGATGGTTATTCCATTATTAACGTAGTAGAATGCACACTTTAATGCATAAGTTTGTTACGTATGAACATTCAAATGTGTTGGAAAGATAAAAGCCCACTATTTTCTTTCATTGGATATGAAACACCTACAATGTTGTCAAATTCAGTGGGAGTATTGTGTACTTATTGCTGAGTAAGAAATTATTATAATGATCTTTAATTCAGTGGGAGTTACAAGCTTTGACATCTTGGTAGCTAAAGATAATTAATTTCCAAAAGTAGACACTCATACTTTTAAGGTTAGTCTTGTACGTTTCCTTACTAGACATTGTTGTTCTACATCTACTTGTTATGCTGAAATCTAGGACACAATCATATTGATCACATAAACAAACGCATGGAGTGTTGGTTATCAACTATATGAGGTTATTCCATGCACAAGTGGGAGAAATGTTATATTTAATTGTGTGCAAGAAACAACTCATAAAGATATGATTTAAAGGATTCTCTTGACTGAAAGGTAAGAGACTAAAGTTATAATAGGGTTTATAACACATTTAATTTAAGAAACACTTGAAGTTGTAACTTATGTCATGTGAGAGCTTGGCTAGATTACAATGGAAAGGTAAATTCATACTTTCATTACTAACAGATCAACTGATGTAATGGAAATAGGTTAGTTTGCAGTTTCTAAATTAGATACTTATTAGAACATGTGTCAATATGATATCAAGACTACTTTAATTTGTATTTTTATGAGTTCTTGGAATGACATAAATTAATAAAGTAATCTAATGCTACTTCAATCTAAATATTTATGTATTCTTTGAATGACTTAAATAAATGAAGAAATAATGTTGTTTTACATTATTGTGAAGTAATAAATTAACTTGAAAATACTATTGAAACCAAGAGATGGTGTTCATGATTACTTTAGTTAACATGTTTATGTTTCATTGTAAAGATATAAACATAAAGTCTTTTAATTTTTACAAGACTTATAATAAAGTAAGACGTTAGCTTGTTATGTTTTAAGACATATACATGAAGTCATTAAATTATTGAATGACTTATAACGTATAGTGGGATTATAACAGTTTATGTTTTCTCGTTGAAACATAGACATGAAGTGACTTTGTTAAAAGTACTTATGTTATAAAGCATGTAATTGGCTTGAAAATACTATTATACTATTAAAAGGACTTAGTTGGTAGATAGACAAGCTAAAAGGAGTATGGTTATCTTTAATATTATTATATTGTATTACAATATTAATCCTAATGAAATACAAAATGTTTATGGTATGTTTAGTTAGGAGAATCAAACTCTTGTTATAATTGTTTGATTAAAGATAACTATGACTTCTTTTCATCCAAAAGTTATGAAGGTTAGAAAATTGAGTATCGATTGAATATACTCAATAAGACTCCAACCTAGAAGATTAATAAGACACCATCATATGATGGAATGTGATGAATCATATTAAGTCTTAAATTGAAGTTCTGAATTTGTTCAACTGCTTATGAAGAGGTTATTAACAAAGTAAAGTCAGAAACTATCAATGTGTATTTGTAATATCCCAAAAAGAGAACATTGTATTGTTGATCTAATTGCTAATTATTTATAGATAGTCTTTAAATTACTAAAATCAAGTGGGAGTTTTGATCTTGAAAGGATAAAATTACAAGATACATAATCTTCTAAAATAAAATAGTGAATATCATAATGAGACTAGACATGAAAATGTTAAACTTCAAAATGATAGAATTCTCATTCATAGATCCGCAAGGATATCTCATATATTTGATTAATATGTTGAGAATTATTTTATGATACATTACCGAATATGGAATTGGGTAAAGTACACATGCTATAAATGATAAAGATGTTGTCCATAAAGATAATCAATTTTGAAACTTGGTTTATCTTAATAGTTAGACTAGAAAATGAAGATGAGTTTCTCCAAAGATAAGGTAACCCTTGTGGTTTAAATCTTTGAATAAAAATCATATGGAGAATATTGTACACGTATTTAATGCATGTCTTATGACAAGATTATTAATCACATTTAAGCAATTAACTGTGATTGAATATTCTAACATAAACACATTAAATATATAAAGATTAAGATTGTCATATTTTCATTAATATGAAAATGTCAATGGAATATCAAAACTCTTTCTTGAGAGATTACTTGAGCGCGATAAGTAATCAAAAGGAGTTATGAATTCAAATAATCCTTTGGAAGTGTACAACATGCAATAATCCATAAATGAATAAATGTATGCATCTAGGAGATTATTCTTATGTTTAATTATCGAATCTATATTTTGATTTATAATTGAAATAAGATAATTTCTAAGTATTCCTAAAAGCTAGTGGGAGTATTATGTTTAATTTCCTAAATCATATATGTTGTAAAACATATAAGAAGTAACATTCCATATAAGTAAAATGTTAAGTCTTAGTTTGGAATGAAACTTTACTTGAAGATTTAGAAAATATGACATACAACCTTGGAGTGAATGTTTATTAACATAAACATATGAGGTAAATGAATCTAATAGAACATGATATATCATTTAGAATATCTAAATGAATATGTAGAACATGAATAAAATCTAAGTATGACTCGAGGATTTTTCATTTACATCATGTTATTGTTGTATCATGCTTATATATAAGATGATTTGACAACATTGATATCTAATAGAAAGTTATTAGATAACTTGTGTAATGAATATTCTAAAGGAATATGTTTGGATATAGAATCACATCCTCAGCCTGGAATAGCTTCCAGATTCTATAGATGAACAATTTTTCAAATTGTTGTGAAAATTGTCATAGCTGACAAATTTGAATGTTTGGAAGACATAAAACATTAAACAATTGATATTAATGTTTACGGGAATTTTAATGAGCATTTTGTTGTTTGCATACAATGATGCTAAATGAAATTGAGATGACACTCAATACTAGTCATGGTAAGGATTTCATCCTTAGCTATATGTACTAGTTGTTCTTACTAAGCATAATTGCATTATACATTAAAGAATAAGAATACTTTAAACTTTAAAATGTTTTAGAAGTTTGATTGTCATAAATTGGTGGTTAAGGATGTCACACATTTTATGAAATATTATGTGGCATTATCAAAATAGTTGAGTATGCACATACAAGAACTTCACTAGTTGAATTCTTAAACAAGTATTCTCAAAATTCCGATAGATCAAAGTTGGATGACTTATGTTTTGTCAACAAGTATGAATGTCATTACTTGAGATGTAATTCATCAACTAGAGTTATCATGCATTGATCTATTTAGTATTTGGACAAGGGATGCTAAACAATTATTATTTATAATAAATTAAAGTACTTGGTATGTTTTTTTTCATTAATAATAAATTGTATCATATATTTGAATGTTTAAATCCATGAATAAAAGTTATTCTAAATTGTCCGTTGTCGATTAATAATATGGGAATATTATTAAATTAAGACAAATCTGAGTTTGGTATAATATACTTAAAAGTATATTGATGCGTAGACATGCCATTTCAGATGATATTCAATGATACCGAATATAGGACTTATCCCAACCACATGATGTTACTTTATGAATCTTGTCATTAAGTAAATCCTAAGAAGTTATCCTCAGACTTGAGATACCAGATAACTGTCATGAATGTATTGCATTTTTGTGGAACAACTTAACGTTATACGTAACTGGTAGTCATAAGGGTTGTTTTCGGAAGTGTTACAAAGTTCGTGAGTTTTGCTTGTAGTCAATACAGAATTTGTTCCTTCAAATTAATTTTTGGAGTTTAATACTGCTGGACCCCTCGTAGGGTTGTCAAGATGTTTGCGTGCGCACACCCAAGATCTTCCCTGAATATGTTCAGATGATTTGGTAATCTTGTTCAATCACAAACAAGGAGAAACAGAATTGTTAATTAAGAAATGACTTTGATCCGTATTCTTATTAACTTGGTATTAGAAACAAAAGGATGATAATAGTGAGAAATCATTAAAAGGTTTTCCAGGAGCCTTACTCGACTCGTACTAAGAGGCATCGGCGTGTTGCAAGACACTAATCGAATGTGATCACTCTATTATAATATGTCTAAGTGGGAGCTGTTAGTTTTATAGACATAAAATAATAAACGTGTGTTAGGATCGAACTTGAAATCACAGGATTGCACACTTTACGTATGAAAAGTAAATGTATAGTAATTATTATAAATGTTAAGAATAATTATTAATAAACACAAATGACTTACGATCGTTAGTATTTAACGGAAAAAAGGCTAACGACCGTTAGACGAATAAAAAGAAAGTTTAACTATGAGAATTATATGAAGTCAAGAAGGTTCCGGAAGGTCCCTTGGACCTTGAACAGATCGGCCAACCCAAAAGGAGGGCACCTCCTTTGTGCCTTGTGCTCCAAGTAATCTCATCCTATATAAACACATCAAGGGTTATTTGTTTAAACATCTCTTGTACACACACAATAACCCTAAATTGTGTTTTTCTCTCCTTGTTTCTAAGCTCAATCGAACACCCTCTTTTACAAAGGGTTTTTGATTTGTTTTTCATAAAAACATCTTGTGTTTACTTTACTTGCATAATTTACTTGAAGTAGTACGTGTGTACAAGAACGTGAATCAAACACACTATTGATTCTTGGATTGAATTACAAAAAGGTAAGGGGTAATTCCTATAATCTACATAAACCCTAATTAGGGTTCTTGATTTGAAGAATTGCACATCTTGATTCTTGTTCGGGCTAGAATCACAACGGTACGTTTATTAAATTATTGGTTAATTAATTATGCATTATATGATCTTAATTGCTTCCGCTATGCTATACTTGATGTTATTGTTTATATTTGTAGCTAAGATACACTTTCACAATGGACATTTCAAAAACTTAACTCTCATGCTTATCATGAACGATTTAATTTTTTTTTAAAACAATCTTCAAAGGTATTATTGGTTTTTGTTTTGGTGAAAAAGACACATCATGTAGTGCCCTTCACATAAATTTCTTTTAAGATAATCTACCCGATGCATCTGTATATTATACCAAAATGCTTAATTTTAACTCTTATAGAAAAAGGACACACGAAACAAGAAGACCAAAAAGGCAGCCTCAAAATCCAACGACAAACCGTTTAGTAATGTGTTTTTCGACAGCAATTCTTAAATAAAAACTCCAAAATTGATATGTACCATTTTGGAAGTACATATTACCTCCTTTATTTAGGTACAAAGAAAATAACAGCTCTTTAAAGCAGTGGCGGACCCAGGATTTTTCAAGGCGGGGGGCAAAAAAGTTTTTTTTTTTTGATAAAATTTGTGATGCATCTTAATAAAAATGTCATAATTTTTTTTTAACACTAAAAACTAAGATTTTTATATTTTTTGCTTCAAGGTGGGGGGCGATTTGATTTTTTGGAGGGGTGCACTTTAATAAAATGGTCCAAAAAAAATTTTTTTACACTAAAATCTGAACTTTTTCGGCGAGTCGTGGAGGGCACCGCCCCCCAAAGTGAAAGCCTAGGTCCGCCCCTGCTTTAAAGGGGTGAACACTTTTTACAGAAAAACAAATCATATGTCATGACTTTAAAAGAAAATAACAAATCATATTACGAATAAAGATAGAATATTATTACAAAGAAAATAATCTTTAAAGGGTGAACACTTTTTACAGAAAAACAAATCATATGTCATAACTTTAAAAGATGGAATAATAGTGAGTATTAAACTTCCATTCCTTGTCAGTTCTCTTTCTTTTACAGCATCAATTAGAAAGAGTTGAAGCTAAGCATTTTCGCAAGAAAACTCATTAAGTACCTTCCCTTTTGAAACCAATACACGATGGCTTACCGTATAATCGTGTTGCTAATCATAAGTTCGGCTGTAGCCAATATTTACGCCATCCCACCAGCATCCCCAATCAAGTGCACAACCGGAACTACCGGTTGCACCCTCCAAAACTCCTATGGTGTATGGGGCGACAGAAAAGATTGTATTGCCTCAAAAGTTATCTACCCGACAACACAAGACCAACTCCTCACAATTGTAGCCGATGCAACAAAAAACAAACTTAAACTCAAAGTAGTCTCCAAATTCTCACACACCATACCCAAGTTTGCTTGTCCAGCCAATGGGGACTCGTCAATTATTGTTAGTACTGAGAACTACAACTCCAACATTGATATTAATGTTGGTGAGCTCACAGTTACTGCTGATGCTGGAGTCAGTCTTCGAGCTCTTATCAATAAAGTGGAAGATGCGGGTTTGAGTCTTGTGGCTGCACCTTATTGGGAAGGTGTTAGTGTTGGTGGGTTGATAAGTACTGGTGCTCATGGGAGTTCTTGGTGGGGTAATGGAGGATCAGTTCATGATCATGTTGTTAAGATTGATATGGTGGTTCCTGCTAAACAAAGTGAAGGGTTTGCTAAGGCTCTTCATTTGGATGCAACAAATGATCAACTCTTTAATGCAGCCAAAGCTTCGTTAGGTACTTTGGGTATCATATCCAAGGTATGTTTTATTTTGCAACAATTTGTATTCATTGATGGCCCAAAACTACTTGATAAATTTGTTAAAACTACTTGATAGAACATCTATGTGCAAGAACATTGTGGACGTTTTATCTACAAAATTATAAATACATACTACAACATATAACTTTGATTGAACAGCCCATTGTACAAGCCTTACTGTTAACTTTGAAAGCAACTTCGGACAGCAAGAGTCTGGTAGATTAAGTATTTAATTAAAAAAAAATGAATAATTAATAAATGTTAATTTTGTCCCTATTTTAATTTTTAAGTATACCATATCCGAGTTTATAAATCAGTTATACCGTGGGAGATTAAAGATTCAAAAAAATTCACCACGGTAGCAGGTACCATGTCAAATATTGTGAAGTAGAAGATGTACATAAACAAAATTCTTTTTTCTTTCTTGAATATCTTTGACTGCTATGAACCTGAAAGTGCTGATCACATATGTCTACGAGACTTTGCCTCTAGCAATCAATGTTTTCTAACAAATATTTTAAGAAGTTTTAGCTTTGTGGTTTATAAAAAATTATAGGTAAAGCTAAAGTTGGAGAATGGTTTTAAGAGAAGCATAACCTTCAACTTTACAGATGATATTGCTTTGGAGGATGCTTTCACGAGTCACGCAAAGGCTCACGAGTTTGGAGACATAACATGGTATCCCTCGAAACATACAGCCGTTTATAGGCATGATGATCGGGTTTCAATAAACACAAAAGGTGATGGCACCAATGACTTCCTAGGCTTTCAATCCAATCTCATTGTTGTCGCTAAATCCACACGAGCTTCAGGTATATACAAATTTCTCATCTTCTCTTAGTATACGCACAAACTACAACCGGATACTCACATGTTTGCTTGGAGGATTCAATAAAAGAATATGTTGTTGATCTTTAAAACAGAGAAATCGTTGGAGAAGACGAAAAATATGAAGGGAAAGTGTGCAATGGCAAGTACTTTCATAGGATATAAGAAGCTAGTAGCAAATGGGTTAAAAAATAACTTAATCTTCACTAGATATCCTGTTATCGGTCGCCAAGGAAAAATGCAAACTTCGGGTTCATGCTTATATTCATCATCTAGCGACATTGTAAATGCGTGTGCATGGGATCCACGAATTGGTGGATTGTTCTTCTATGAAAGCACTGCTATTTTCTCTGCTGATACGTTTAAGGACTTTATTCGTGATGTAAAAAAGTTAAGAGACCTAAATCCAAACAACTTTTGTGGTGTGGACATCTACAATGGACTTTTAATCCGGTTCATCAAGGCATCAACTGCATATTTGGGTCAGCCAATGGATTCTGTGGTGGTCGACTTTAACTACTATCGAGCTGACGAAGCAACAACCCCAAGGCTAAACCAAGATGTGATGGAGGAAGTTGAGCAAATGGCGTTTTTTAAGTATAATGCAAGGCCACATTGGGCTAAAAATAGGAAAATTGCATTTTCAAAGGTGCAGAAGAGGTACAAAAACTTTGATAGTTTTATGGCTGCTAAAACGAAAATGGATCCACAAAATATATTCTCAAGTGAATGGACAGATGAGTTGTTGTTTGGATCCAAAGGGGAAGATTACGATGGGTGTGCTTTGGAAGGGGAATGTGTGTGCTCGGAGGATAGACACTGTAGTCCAACAAATGGCTACTTTTGTCTGTCTGGGTATGTTTATAAAGAAGCACGAGTTTGTAGATATGCACAATCATCTCTGAGTTAGTTGTTTATCTTTAAACTTGATTTCTGTGGAGAATATTTCAAATCATTTGTTTACATTTAGCATGATTGTGTTACCTTCTTGCAAGCATACATACAACATGAGTGGTGGATCCACCAATTTTGATTGGGTACGTGTAGCACAAAAGTTTTAATCTCTAAACGAAAACCAAACTTTTTACTATGAAGAATCAGACGTGATTTCAACCAAGATAACAATAAGAACAAGTTAGATAATGGGTTAAATCTCCAATGAAGCGAAGTTTAATCTTATATGTCAGTTAAATAATTTGAACTAGAGTGAATATGGATACTACAATTGCCTGAACGTTATAATTATAAGCTAGAGGACATCTAAAAAAAAAGGGATTTTATACTTGGAGGCCTGAACGTTACCTAGTAATTATATGCCTGAACGTTATAATTATATGCCTGAACGTTATAATTATACCATGTAATCATAGATGAAATTCGAAATTACCTAGTAACAAACATGTATCTCTATTTCACCATTTCACCCAAAAAAAACATGTATCTATAAATAAAAATAAGGAAAAAGTCCAAAAATGCATAACAAAGTCAGTTTGATGTACCGTAGGCATAATATTATCAGAATGCATAACCAATTTTCGTATTCACTACAATCACTAGTACACAAAATCATGTTTTGGAACGTTTAAAAGGGTATTTTGGAACGTTTAAACTAACGTTCTCTATGCGACTGTTACAAAAGATAAAAAGCTTTTTGGAGCGGTCTAATAACCGTTCCCAAAGTGTCACTTTTCGAAACGCTTTTGTATCAACCGTTCCACAAAGCTACTTCATACATATTGAAATATTGGAACGCTTTTACAAAGACTGATCCAATAGCTATGAATTTTTTAGAACAATTCCACAAACAATCGTTCCAATGATGACCAAAACCATTTCAACCCATTCCTGTGTATCCATTATTTCAATCCATTTCTGCATATTTCTGCAGCAGAAAAATCAGCAACCAATTTTTCTGCACCGAACCATTTCCGCAGCTACCCAAATCTGCCATTTTATTTTTGCAGCGACCCATAACTTATTTTGTTCCATAACCATTTCGACCAAAGCACAAAACTTGTAAACATCAAATTTAACTAACAATCCGCAACACCAAATTCATCCATTACAACTAAAATTTGTGTAAAAGTTGATTGCCCAAATTCATCTATTACAACCAAAGATTTTCCGGTTCAAAACACAAAAACTACATCCATACACCAAAAACTACTGTAATTAACTAATACATACATCATTGGATGGTTGGCAGTGAAGGCCATAAAATGATTTACACGCGTCATGTACCATCTTGTCCATTAGTGACATAGGTATCGGCTTTCTCGTTATAAAGTGTTTAGGAATCTGTTAGTAAGAAAAAGAGAGTTAATTATAACCAACCAATATACTACAGTACTTAAAAAAGGAAAAATGCAAAAGTAGAGACTATATAAGTCGGTTTTCCCTCTATAGCAATAGACAAACAACGATACTTACGTTATCAGGGAACCCTTGTTGTATGACCATAAAAAGTCGAGAATCCATTTCATGACATAGTAACCGCACTCCCAAGTATCTCTTTGTTGGTTACACTGTAATCAAATAACGAGCATACATTTCACATATAAAAAAACACAAATATAAATGGCGGTTTATATCAGTATAAATGATTACCTTAGGGAAAGTCCAATCCAAATNTCCATACACCAAAAACTACTGTAATTAACTAATACATACATCATTGGATGGTTGGCAGTGAAGGCCATAAAATGATTTACACGCGTCATGTACCATCTTGTCCATTAGTGACATAGGTATCGGCTTTCTCGTTATAAAGTGTTTAGGAATCTGTTAGTAAGAAAAAGAGAGTTAATTATAACCAACCAATATACTACAGTACTTAAAAAAGGAAAAATGCAAAAGTAGAGACTATATAAGTCGGTTTTCCCTCTATAGCAATAGACAAACAACGATACTTACGTTATCAGGGAACCCTTGTTGTATGACCATAAAAAGTCGAGAATCCATTTCATGACATAGTAACCGCACTCCCAAGTATCTCTTTGTTGGTTACACTGTAATCAAATAACGAGCATACATTTCACATATAAAAAAACACAAATATAAATGGCGGTTTATATCAGTATAAATGATTACCTTAGGGAAAGTCCAATCCAAATTCACTTGAAACGCCTTAAAATAAGAAGTATTGAAGTTAGATAAATGAAGCTATGAATTGTGAATAGAATGTCAATATTAGAAAATCTTACTCGTTCAACACTTTTACCACCAAGAAATCATCCGGTGTCTTCTTTTTCTCGTCTTTATTTTATGAATCCAAAATGTATCCCTTTCGCATGGAACGGTCAATAATAAGTAACGCCCAATGACCCCTACAAGAAAGTTTCTGCCTTTTAAATAACGCAAGTATAATCAAAACCATAAAACAAAAGAAAAAATTAAGTTAACGTACTCTTCATGATAAGGTAAAAGGAAGAATGATTTATTTTGGTGTATGAGTAATGTTTTGCGAATAACAGTCACGACAAACCCACGATCTTCTAAACATGCGCTTGATTGTATATATGCCGGATTGAGAAACGCAGACCTACTGGCCTTTCTAGGATACATATACCTAAATAAAAATAACAAATATAATAAAAGCAACAACAATGAATACTAAATAACAATTTTGGTATCAAGACGAATAGAAAATCAAAGAACTCACATGCACAACCAATGAATTATGGCCACGTCAAGCCAATCTTTTGTCATCCATCCTAATAATGATTTGTTGTCGACTTGCTCCAAAAACTTCTCGTCATACATTCCGTCTGGCGATTCAATGGTGATTGCTGCATTTGGATTCTCACATTTCATTAAAAGACTCATAAGAAATTGAATCTCAATCGGCCTTTTCCTCAATATCTTCATGCGGCTCGTTTCGTATGAGTTATGGCTTATTTGAGACGAAGTTTTAGCTCTACAACCTGTTTCTTCGTCCACCTACATTATTAAAACCGAAAATGGTGGTAGCTCGTCAAAGTGGTCATATTCATCCTCGTCGACAACATCATCAACACCAAGTATATGTTGTTTACTTTGCAAGACGACATGCCATCTTGAGTTCTCTATCGGGTCCTTAACAAAGAACACTTGAGTTGCTAGTTTAGCCAGAATGAAAGGTTCAGATGCATAATTGTCCGTTGCAAGATCGACAAGTGTAAAACCTCGTTCATCAACGTTAACACCTTGTTCGTTGCACACCCACTTGCACTTAAACAAAGGAATAGTGAATGAATTATAATCCAACTCCCAAATTTCTTGGATCACACCATAATACGACTCTTTTTCGATTCTGTTGTTTTCTATCGTTGAAGCTATTAGGGTAACACCGCTATTTTGATTTATGCTCTTTTCATCTTGTTTTTGGGTATAAAATACATAGCCATTAATTTCATATGCTTGGTATGATTTGAAAGAGTCATTTGGACCTTCACCCAATTGTTTCACTATTTTATCAATGATTGGTTGACCATTATTAGCCAACACATTTTCTTTCAACCAACTTGCAAACTGATGGTTGTGCTTGGTCTTATACCATGTGTCGCTTTTTCGCGGGTGTGCCATACGTAACATTTTTCATGTGTTCTACAATGTACGGAGCAACACATGTCATGTGTTGTAGGACAACAAAATGTGCAAGTTGTAAAAGACCACGATCCGGGGTGATATTCTTTGAGACAATTGTACCAACCCCTAAAAGTCTACACTCATGGCGAGAATGTGGGATGCCAATATTGTCAATACCTTTCAAATAGTCTGTGCAAAATTCAACCACTTCCTCAGTAGCATATCCTTCAACAATACTACCCTCAGGGCGAAACCTATTCCTTACATAATTTTTTAAGACACCCATATATCTCTCAAAAGGGTACATGTAACGTAGAAACACAGAACCACAAGCCTTAATTTCTCCTACAATACGGATACTAGGTGAACCATGACATCAAAAAATGAGGGCAGAAAATACATCTCTAGTTCGCAAAGTGTGAGGACAATATCTCTTTGTCATGAATCCAACACCTCGGGATCTATCACTTTCAAGTGTATCATGTTAAAAAACAAGCACAACTTGGTTATTGCTTGTCTAATGTGATCAGGGAGTAAGCCACGAATTGCAATAGGAATCATATGTGTCATTAAAACATGACAATCGTGTGACTTCATACCAAGGATCTTACAATCTTTAATGGACACCAACCTCCTAATATTTGTAGAATAACTAGAGGAACCTTGATACCATGTAAGCATTGACAAAATTGCATTTTTTCTGCTTTAGACATGGTATAACAAGCGGGCGGTAGATAAGTGCGTTTTCGATCACTTTCAACAGGAGCAAGTTCTAATCGGATTCCCATTTGGACCATATCTTTTCGAACATTAACTCCATCCTTTGTCTTCCCAGGAATGTTCAACAACAAGCCTATCAAGCTATCGCAAACATTTTTCTCGATGTGCATCACGTCGAGGAAATGTCGGACTTCCAAGTACTCCAAATAAGGTAATTCCCAAAATATTGACTTTTTTTTTCCTAATTCCTTTCTCTAGTGGACTTCCTTTTCCAAACTTACTCTCTAAATTTTGAACCCGAGAATATGCTAAATGTCCATCAAATCGTGTCCTTACCTTTCGAAACTCGGTGCTGTCGTTAAACTCCTTTGTTTTTCTACGGTACCTGTGATCTTTCCGAAGCAATCTTCGATGGCCCATGAACACGTGTTTTTTGCAATTGGGTAACCTTGTCGAATCAGTTTGATCTTCACACATAGGAAAAGCTAATTTACCTTTTGTACTGTATCCTGACAGATTGCCGTATGCTGGAAAATCATATATGGTGCAAAAAATCATAGCTCTCAATCGAAACATCTCTTTCTTGTACGTATCATACATGTCAACGCCCATCCCCCACAATTCTTTCATTTCATCGATTAATGGAGCTAAATAAACGTCAATATCATTACCAGGTTGTTTCGGACCTTGAATTAACAACGACATCATAATGTATTTACGTTTCATGCATAACCATGGTGGAAGGTTGTAGATGCATAAAACAACTGGCAAGTACTATGACGACTACTCATATTTCCAAACGGATTTATTCCATCTGAACTAAGACCGAACCGTAGAGTTCTAATTTCATTACCAAAATTCTCAAACGTATTGTTAATCTTTCTCCATTGAGGTGAGTCGGCCACATGTCTTAACTTTCCATCCTTTTTGCGTTCATCATAATGCCAACGCAATAATTTGGCCTCTTTTTCATTGGCAAATAATATTTCAAGCCTAGGTATGATTGGCAAATACCACAACAATTTAGCGGGGGGACCGTTTTTCTTAACATCCTCATTTTCATATGTTTCTTTTGTTATGTTTATACCTTGATGCACCGCAAGTAACACATTCGTGTAGATCTGCGTACTCCTTTCTATACAATATACAATCATTCGGACATGCGTGTATTCTTTCAATTTCTAATCCCATTGGACACATTAGCCTTTTGGCTTGGTATAACGAAACAGGTATCCCATTATCTTTGGGGTGCGAATAATGTAAAAATTATAATAAACGTGTGAAACTGCTATCACTCCAACCACTATCTGCTTTTAAGTTTAACAACTTCAAGACGAAATCTAGTATGGAATATTTTGTGCAGCCAGGATACAATTCTTTTTCTGATTCTTGAAACAGTTTTTGCAATTTTTCTTGTTCATCGTCACCAACAGTACGCTCCAAATTATGAAACATCTCACTCAAATCTTCCCCTACCCTGACGGGATTGGGTATGTTGTTGTTGTCACTCAAAGCTTCATGGTCGTCATTACTATATGAACTAGTGCCTTGTTGGTTATTAGAAACAAAAACAAACGTGCTCTTATCAGTTAGTAATTCACCATGTTGTGACCAACACGTATACTTATGCATAAAACCACGTTTAATCAAATGCACGTCAATTACACTAGTATTAAATTTACACATGTTTTTACAATCTTTACAAGGATACCAAATGTATCTAGCTCCACTACTCGCCCCATTAGTCTCAGCGAACGCTAGAAAAGTTTGCATGCCCTTTAAATATTCTGGGGTTGAACGTGAAATATCGTACATCCAATTTTAGCGATCCATCTGAAATTAAGAAATAAAATCATGAAATATGCATAAATAGAGCAACTTTGGTCACGGTTTGTCTCTAACCCACTTTTTGAATACTCCGCTTTATATGCATATACATTTTAACGAGTTGACTATTTAAGAAAAAATCGACGGCATTTCCCCTTAACTCCCCAAGAATGCGTATAAAACGCAAACCCGAAGGAGTAAAAGAGAAATGTTACCAACTTTTTCTTAAATAGTAAACTCGTTAAATCATATACACATCCTAGATGAAACAAAGTATTAAAAAGCGGTCCCAAAATGGGGACTTTCCAAAATTAATCTCTATTAGATTAATTTTGGACGGGTATAAATCTTATGGCATATGACTTACAAAACTAATGAGTGCTACAAATATAAAATGCTAACATACCCGTAAAACAACATGTATAAACAAACTACTACATTTATATAACTAATGCGTAGAAGAGTTAATGTTATTTACCTTAAGCAAGATCTTGAAGCATTAATGATGGTAGTGTGAGTTAATGAGGGTGGTTTTGAAATTTAATGTTGGAAGGGATAGATATTTGGTAGTGAAGAAGTGTGCTGTAATAGATAGCCATTTGGTACCGAAGAAGTGAAGACTGGTCAGCCGACCGTTGCTTGTATTTTGAAAATGCATTTTATCTAAAATTTAGAACGGTTTTTAAGAAAGCGTTCCAAAGAATATGAATTATTTGAGTGAGAATAAAATTTAGAACACTCTTTAAGAAAGCGTTCCCAAAGGTATGAATTATTTGAAACACTTTCAGTTAGAACTGTTCCCAACAAATATTTTTGGAACACTTTATTAACAAACGTTCCAAATAGTTATCTTTAGGAACGTTTGACAGTAGTTGTGGTTGATAGTGGAAACTCTTTATATAATAATCGTTCCTAAAGGTTATGAAAATAAAATTTTCTGTAGTAGTGAATATTCATAGTTTGGTGACTGATAAAGCTCTTTCTTTCTCTATCAATGTATAGGTGGAATTAATTTTAGTGACATGGGCAAATCACCCACATCTGTTAGATTATCCGGCGACATGTGGGTTTCAAACAGGGCCGGGCCGAGGACTTAAAGTATCCAGGTGCGAAAACAAAAAGTTATAACGTAATATTAAAAAAATATAGAAGAATTAAGAAGTTATCGAGTTCATTTTTGAAAAATTGGGAATTTTTATAGTAAATTACATAAATGGTTACTGTGGTTTGTCCATTTTTTCACATTTAGTCACTGAACTTTTCTTTTGACAAGGTTAGTCATTAAGGTTTCAAATCGTTACAGATCAGTCATTAAGGTTTCAATTTTGCGCGAAGATGCTCAGAGAACCAGTTGAGGGTGACACAAGATGGTGAGTTTGGGATTTTGGACTGGTGCTTATACTTCAATTGTTTGTGTTCTAAGAGCGCTCGGAGTGGTAACTTGGCAACACCGTTTATGCCTATGTGGCTTGCGTTGCCAAGGCGTTATGATACCGACCATAGTGGAGTTAAGGTTTGCTTTGGTATATCAAAGTAAGTTGAAACAGGGAAGAGGACAAAATGCACCCTTGTGTGCAACGGTTATAAAAATAAAAATAAAAAATTTCAGTACACCCCCTCACATTTAATTCATTTTATCTATCTTTAAATCTAACGGATAGTTTTAGATTTCAAAAAATAAATAATAATAATAATAATAATAATCAAACCGTCTAACAATGGTTATGTTTCAAACAAAACAAAAAAAAATTTAAAAACCCCTTATATATACCCACTTTATTTATACTTCTATTCTCACAAAAAAATAAATAAATAAATAAAAAATGTCAGGACGTGACGAGAGTTTTTTGAACTTAATGGGTTTTGGAAATCCTTCCTAACCCGAATGCTAGACCTTCTTCAAACCATAACCCAAATGCGTCTTCTTCAAACCCTTTCCCGAACCCACTTAGTTTGACACCCGAGCAACAACAACCTTTGTATATGATCTGGCAACAAAATTTCCAAAATCTTCAAAAGCGTACCTCAATTCGAGCAACAAACACAAACACCACCAGAATCCCAATCCTCACAATGTCAAGTCAACCCTGACGCTACGTCTCCCCGAAAGCACGCTACATCTCCCCGAAAACACGCTACGTTCCCCCGAAAAAACAAACATGGAGGTAAACACATGGAAAAAATCCAAAGATCCCGAACCGTATGATGAAACAAATCCCGACGTAAGTGGTACTACGTTACGTTGGACACCAGAGGAAGAACTATTACTTGCCAAGTATTACGTGGCCGTTTCTGAGGATCAAAATGTTGAAGTTTCTCAAAAGTGCACCACGTTTTGGTATCTGGTTATGAACGAGTTCAACAAGAAAAAATTTCAAGTTCGTAACAAGGATATGCTAACGTGGCATACGGTGAACGGAAATTGCCAAAAGTTCAACGCGGTTTCAAATGTGCTAAATGCTTGAAAAAAATAGTGAAAATGAAATGGATAATATGAAATGGGCTAGACAAATGTATCGTGACGAGCATATAGGTGTATCGTTTGGCCAAGAGGAAGCGTGGGAAATTTTGAAGGGGTGTCCAAAATGGGACGCGCCAAAACCGGTTGACTTAACCGGAGACGTCCCCTGTGAAAGCAACCAAGAGCTATTCGGTGTTGATGTACGACCATGTACGGCAGGCAAAGCACGCGCTGGAAAAAAACAAAATATGATACCACGACTAGCACCGGGGGAAGTGCGTCAAGCCAATTGGAATCTATGTCATCTGAGATTCGACTTAGACATGAAGCGGCCCACGCGGCGTACGAGACGGCTAAAGAGAAAGACCAGACGATAATGCATTTGGAAGAATTAAAATTTCTCGGTATTAATACGAAGGAGATAGATCCGGCCACTGCGTATTGGATCAATTTTGGGAAGCAGAAAATCGCCAAAAAATATGATTTGCCACCACCCCCACCCGAATAGTTTTATTTTATTTACTTATTTATTTTTTATGTATGTAACTTTTTTTATGTACTCGAAGTGGTTTTTTCATTTCGTAATTTTTCCTTAGGTGTATTTTTTTTATTTTTAACGTTTTTATTTCGTATTGTAATGTTTAATTTTATTAATGAAGTATTAGATTATTTAATGAATGAAATTGTTGAGGGTAGAATTTGTAAATTGTAATTTTTATAAAAGATGGGTCCTAAAAGTGGTGTTATTTGATGTTATGATAAAGGGTGATTTCTTGGTGTTATGTTATTTGGTATTAAAATGATGTGGCGCTGACGTGACGGGGTTTTTGGTGTTAACTTGAGTTATCACTCCCAGCGCTCTAAAGATATTTTTATTGAATATCATTTTGGCTCTAAACTCGATTTGCGTATTTTTTTTAGTAAGCAATAGCCTGAGAAAATTGTCATTTGTCAACAAACTCGGAATGAGAAGCCGATGTATTATGTGTGTTAATGACACGTGCACAACGAGACCGAGTCTTCCTGCAAGATTAGCAACTTTGCCGATATACCTTATGCACGTTTAATGTTTTCATATTTTTTTAGTTCCTACGTTTAGTTTATTAGTTCCATGCATGTTACATATTTAGTCGGCTAGTTGGTTAGGTAGTTGTGATAACAGTTTGCATCCTTTCTTATAAATGTGTAATCTTTGTATTAGTTATTATGAGGAATGAATGAAGAAAATAGTTTCAGTCTATATCTCTCTTTATTGCTTGGAGTCTTGCCCGCTCAAAGGGCCTTATAAAATCTCGTTTCTTTATCTACTTCTTGGGAGATTGACCATCTCTAATTGGTCTCACAAAATGGGCGCTTTCATTGACTTACTCGACACCTCCAAGACAATACCCACCTTCCCTACAAGAATCCATGGCCACCTTGGCCGATAAAATATCCAAAATTGAAGCCGTCATGATCAAACTCCTTGCCACTTCCGTCTTCGTTGCCTCCCATTTCAACAGCATCTCAAAACACCATCCAGTCAACCAATCATTCTACCAGCCAATACGAACAAACGTCATCCTTCATTACTACCATGAAAAAAAACCAAACCAATGAACACCAAGGTGTAGAACCGTATAGGGGGGGGGGTGAATACAGTTTCTTTGGCTTCTTAGATGTTTAAAAACTTTAAGCCAAGAAGAACACCAAGTGGTTGTACAATAATCCAACAACCACAAACACAACCAAAGTATATAAAGTAAGTAAAGAACACAACGATATATACTGGTTCGGGATGGGGGGTTTATACCATCCGTACGTNAATACAGTTTCTTTGGCTTCTTAGATGTTTAAAAACTTTAAGCCAAGAAGAACACCAAGTGGTTGTACAATAATCCAACAACCACAAACACAACCAAAGTATATAAAGTAAGTAAAGAACACAACGATATATACTGGTTCGGGATGGGGGGTTTATACCATCCGTACGTCCAGTTGCGAATCCACGACACCGATACTATTACTCTAGTATAATCCTTTTGGTGGATTACAAACCGTTACAACTTCACTCCACCGATATACACTAAGATCGGTGCTCACAAAGAAGAGTTACTCCCCAACGGTATTCCGCCCTTGGAAACCACCCAAAAGAATCTCGCGATTCGACTTCACCTAAGGATCACAAAGATCACTACCAAGACTTCCCACCGGAAGTATCGAACCCCAACTAGATCCCCAATGATCTAGGCTTGGTCACCAAGACTCAAGACTTCCCTTACAAACAATTGAATGAATGAATATAAGTTTGTTCAACCAAGCCCTAACCTAACCTAGAGACTCGATTGTAATTGAAAGGGTAAAGATAAGAAGACCCTCGACACAATCACAAGAGTGGATTAAGTTCTTGTGATTCTTCCCTTGCAAGGAGATGTGTTCTTTCAAAGAATCAAGAACACAAGATTAGAGATAGAGAGATTAGAGAGTGTTTAGAGAGAAAGAATATAGAGAGAAAGAATAATGGCAAGGGGTGAGGAATACAAGAGGCAAGGTTGGGTATTTATAGGCCAAGACCCAACTTGGGAAAAATTTACCGAGGCCGGCGCGCTGCCCACGCGTCAACGCGTGGGTGACGCGCCAGAACCTCTGTAACATTTTTCCCAAAACTTGGGTGTTGGTCTTTTAAATACCTAACCTTGCTAAACCCCCAATTGTACTTCACACTAAACCTTAACATTAATCAATCTAAGGTTTACCAACTCAAATAGCCAATTTGAAAAACATTTTGTGAAGTAGTTAAAGAGAAAACAAATTACCAAGGGTATAAGAGATAGAAAAGGTAATTTGGAAGGGGTGTAAATGTAATTCCTCACATGGCATAAGTGAGAAGAGAATATGCCATGGTATATTCCACAAGGGAAGGGTTAAGGTGTAACTATGGTTAGGGTTAAGGGTTTAGAAGGTTTAGAGGATAACCATGGTTAAGTAAGAAGGGGTTAAGTTAGAAAGTTAACCATGGTTGGGTTGAGAAGGTTTAAGTGATCATGTTGGTTAGGTTAAGAGATAACCAAAGTTGGGTGTTGGTGATGGAGGTTAACCAAGGTTGGGTTACAAAGGAATATTCCAAAGGGAATATGCTTTGCTTGGAGAGAAAGGGTTAAGGTATGAGAGTAAGGGGTAGAATGTGTAAGTGTGTGTGAAGAAGGTTTGTGAGGGAAGTGTGTGTAATTTGAATGTAAAGTGGGTATGTGAGTAGTGTGTGAAATTTGAATTGTAGTGTGTGTAGTTTGAATTTGTGTGGGAGTATGTGAGAATATGTGTAAGAATGTGTAAGAAGGTGTAAGTGTGTGTGAAGAGGGTATGTGAGGGAGGTGTGTGTAATTTGAATTTGTGTGGGAGTATGTGAGGGGACAAGAAGTACAAAAGGGTGATGTGTGTAAGGAATATGTAAGGGAATATGTAAGAGTGTATGGGGAAGAGGTAATAGTGGTTTAGGGTTTGAGAATGGTGGTTTTGGGTTTGATGGTTTTGAGTTTAATGGTTTTGTGTTTGATGGTTTTGGGTTTGATGGTTTTGTAGGAAATGGTTTTGTAGGAAGTGGTTTTGGTTTAAATGGTTTTGGGTTGAGTGGTAATTTGTTGAAAAAGATAATTAAGAAAATATTAAGAATGAAATAAAGAGAAGATTAGTAAATAATCTAATTGTCATTAAGAAGAAAGAAATTTGACAATTAAGATTATAGGTTGAGAAAAATCATAAGTTACTTATATACTCAAGTAACAATACGTCGAGAACCCATAGTTTCATATCTCGTGACTTTCCACGACTCGACGTTCTCAACTAATACCTTGGTGCAAACAAGTCAAGTGCTTTGCCGATATATAAAGCATAACCCATGTGGGAAAGGATGCATTTACGCAAAGTGACCTTGGACTTAGTTTGACCAATAAGAGAGTAAACCCGTTACGTGATTAGAGAAGACGTAAGTACGGGATATGAGCATATGGGTGCTTTCATGTGTTGTTACGTGAAATATATAAGCTCCCTAAGTTTAGAAAGGCCTTGGCTAGAGGCAAGTGTTAGAAGACTTGAGTTGGCGTTTTTCCCAAAGTGGGTGCTTTAAAAATAGGATCTCTCTAATCTCAAAACTCGTTTCGAGTGTTCTCAATTAAGCACATAACATATTCATACCTATATTGAAAGATCCACATTTGTCGGGTAAGGGGAAGGCCGACTGTGAAAATTCGCCCAAAACAGACAGATGCCTGGCGCGTCGCCTGCGCGTCAGCGCGCCAGCAGCAGCTATATGGTTTCGGGGAATTAGACTACCGTTTGACGTTTTATGTGTTTCGAAGAGATCTTGATCATGTTGCCTCAACAATCTCCCCCTTTTTGATGATGACAAATAAAATCGAAAGCAAATAAATTTACAAACGTAGCGAAGACAAGCGCGCCTTTGGTGTAGCTTGCGTCTTGACCTTGCCTTGTAATTTGGTGAAGTCTTTGCTTGTTCTTTAGCTTGATCTTCACGCTCTTGCTTTCTTTCTCCCCCTTTTGTCAAATCAAAAAGGCGGGACTTCCATTTGAATGGGTAAGTAGCTTGTAAGTAAGCACCCGAACGTGCTCCCCCTTGAACATAGCTCCCCCTTGATCGTTACTCCCCTTTGCTTCAAGGCGGGGATCCATGGGTCAAGAGCCTCACCTTTGCGGTGGCCTAGCTACATAAAGAGAACACAACATGCAACAAACAAGAAATTCTCACATGTGGAAGTTCCAAAATGGGTTAGGTGACCATTTGGATACTTGCAACATGGGTTAGTTTACAACAATATTATATATATATTTGCGCAATACATAATTACTTATGCATATCATACATATTCCAAGCATTATATCACAATTTTTGATTAACACATGCATATCATCATCACATAGTTATTAATAAAAATGATGTATCAATCATGCATAAGCATATCACATACTCAAGTAAGCATGACACATGTTCAAATAAGAGCACAAAGTTTCACAAATAAACATGTGAATATGATTATAAATAATCCTAAGGTGAGAAGACTAATCAAAAGTCTAGATTGTATACTATGTTTGTTAACGCAATATTATTCAAAACATGAGAAAGCATACACGTTTATAAGCAAGGTAGTCATACTCAATACCTTAATAATGCCAATTATATGAATGACCTATCCTTAAGTTACTTCCTAACAAGTCATGACATAACAAGATTCCTAGATGGGTAATTGACACCGATAATAACTCTCCCCCTAGATTAACACAACCTCTCAAAGAAAACACCTATATGATGCAAATTTTACCACAATCACTACAACATTTCCTAATTCTTGGGAATCAAGTTAGTTCTGACTCATCCCATGTTTTTCACATAATACCTTAGCACATAATTTAACCAAGCTTTAAGAGTTTGGTGAATATCAAGCAAGCATAGTCTTTCTAAAGACTCTAAGTGACTCAATATTCTATAGTAAAGTGTAACACTTAGTATATAAGGCATGACACCTAAACTTTTGCGAAATGGATTGCTCGGCTAGATGCATGATACATCTCTTGTAACTTCTTGTCCTTCCTTTGGACAACCTCATTGGTTTGAGGAGAACTAATTTCCGAGAAGTTATGTGAGATTCCATGTTGTTCGTAAAATTCCCCAAATTGCACCCTATGTTTAAATCTATTGCTAGCAAGACCTTGTTTGTCTAAGTAATACGAAAATGTGCACCTAGTGTATAATACTTTAAAGTTGTGAGCACATGATCTACTATTTTTTAAAAAAAAATATGCAAGCAATAGCATTTTAGCAATATGCACGAAATCAACAAGCATCATGGCAAGTGGGCATATAAGCAAGTAGCATCAAAACATATTCTCATGCAAACACGTCTTTCATACCATCATTGAATCACTACGAAAAGTAAACATATAATCACATAGCATCCAATAACCCACAATTTATGACACACAATCTTATTTCTTAGGGACACTTAATCATGTGAGCAAATTTTATGTTATCACTTTGTTGATTAAAATCATAACTTGTTAGCAACATAATCATGCATCAAACTTATTTGTATATGTTATAAAAATTTCCTTTAAGATCTTACATATACATATAAATCAATTAAGCAAACTACACATGATGTATTGATGTGAAAACTACAATCATCCAACCGGTTAATCTTAATTTATCAAGAAGTGAGACTAAGATTTAAGATGATACTATTTATATATGCCGCACATAAGTTAGTTTTCGTAAGTTTAGTTACTTAAGCTAATAAGTACTTCCATGTAGTTACATACAATAATCTCAAAATAGCACATAACGATCTACAACAAGTAAGACAAGTATATCCTATGTTATCAAGTTGTGACATACTTAAGCTAACTAGCATCAAATAAGTTCACTTAGAATCTATGACAACTTAAAGACCAAAGCATTTAAAGATTCATAAGTTTAGAATGAGCACTTAGCTTGATTTCATGGAAGATATGTAGTACCATGGCCACAAGATAAGATTGCATCATAGTACTCTATGTATGACATAAGCCTTATTCAACTATTGGTCATGTGTGCAACCACTATCCATAATCCAATCGACCGGTGCAAGCACATATTTGAAACTTTCCTATCAAAGATAACTTAAAAACTTGGTCCCCAATGTTTGTTGGGTCCATTGTGGTTAGCTTAAAACATTCCCAAGTTGAACATCCTTGGGTCACGAAGCAAGACATTTAGTGTCTCAAGACCATAGCTTGAAAACATAGACCAAGGGTTATTTGAAAGGTTACTTTGGTTTTGAAATTTTGGTCCAAAGTTTTGATGGTTGTGTGGTCTAAAAAATCTTTGGTTTGGGTAGGAGTTGTCTCTCCTTTGGTATGAATTATATTGACGATGTGAAGACCTTTCGTTGTTGTAAACATTTCTTCTAGGTGATGATTGATTGTTTTGAAAAGAATTTCTTTGGTTATATGACGGTTTCATATTTGGTGTGGGTAAGATAGGTCTATGGTCAACTCGAGCTTGAGTGTATCCAAGTCCATTACGTGAAACTGGGTTGTAAAATTGTTTTGGGGGTTCACTTCTTGTAATGGGTACTTGAGTACCTCGAGTATTTGCAAAAGGAGTTTGAGGAACAATTGATTTAACAAAACGTTTTGACAAAACTCCACTTTTCCTCAGAGTCCTGGCGCGTTGCCGGCGCGTCGACGCGTCATCCAGCGCGTCAGGCTCGGAAATTTTAGGAGTTTCGTTTTGGCTTGATTTTACAAATACAATAGGTTTGGTTAGACTCTCGGAAGTTGTTTTCTCATTTTTCAAAAATCCAAGACCTTCCTTATCTTGGGACAATTTTTGTTGACTTAACATATCATCCAAATCATTACTACTTTTCTTAAATTTGGAAAAACTTAATGACTCCTTTTGAAGTTTGGATACTTTATCATTCAAAGAGTTAATCTCATGTCCAAGTTTTTCACAACTTGTGCAAGGTTCAACAACCTCTTTGTGTTGAGAAAGTCTCTTTACTTCTTGTTCGAGTTCAAAAACCCTTTTATTAAGAGAGTGTTTCTCTTCAACAAGTTTTTCAATAGTTTTGAAAAATTCCTCATTCTCTTTTTGCAAATTACGAATATTCAAATCTCTATTAGAAATAGAAGAGTTTGGAGATACCTCTTGAGTTTCAAACGCCATGAGACACGTTGCATTCCTTTCCGAATGATCCCCGTCTTCACTATCACTCCAAGCTCCGCCGACGAATGCCCTATTTTCCTTGGGCTTTGGACATTCACTTATAAAGTGATTCTTGTCTCTACAATTATAGCACTCGCGTTCGCGCCTTGAACTTCCACCACCTTTATTATTATAGCCATGATCTCTTCCAACCTTTCTACCATCACTATCACCTTGGTTACCAAACCGATTACCGCGCCTATGATTACCTCCTCGTCTAAAGAACTTCCTAAAGTTCCTTGCCATAAGGTTGAGCTCTTCATCATCTTCATCACTTCCTTTATCACTATCATCACTAGTTTGTTCCCTAGTAACTCTAGCTTTAAGGGCTAGTGACTTAACCTCTTTCTTCTTTTCTTTAGAAACGACCTTGTCGTTTTCTAAAATCATTTCATACACTTTGAGGTTGCCGATTAGCTCGTCAAGAGGAAGTTCCGCTAAGTTCTTGGCTTCTTCAATAGCCGTCACCTTTGGCCTCCACTTCACCGGGAGAGCTCGAAGAAACTTTCTCACATGGTTCTTATTGTAAAAGCTAGGATCTAGAGCCGTAAGGCTTGTGATAATAGCATTGAACCGTGTGTAACCATTGTCAATGGTTTCTTCATCCGAGATCGAAAACTTCTCATATTGTTGGATGAGTAAGTCGATCTTGCAATCTTTGACTTGTGAATTGCCTTGATGAGTAATGATGAGTGAGTGCCAAATCTCCTTGGCGGTCTTGCAAACGTGGACTCTCTCAAACTCCCTTCGAGGTAGAGCATTATAGATCAACATCTTTGCTTCATCATTTTTTACAAGCTTCCTCCTCTCATCATCTTTTAGATCCGAATATGGCTTTTCCACCAACAACTTTGTTTCGGAGTCTTCCACCATAAACACAAAGTTCCCATTTTGGATGATTTCCCACAAATCAAGATCTTTGGACCTAACATAGGTCTCAAACCGGGTTTTCCAAAAACAAAACCCATTGGTTTCTAGCAAAGGTGGTCTTTGCATTGAGCACCCCTCAACATAGTTCTCTTGAGCCATGGATCTATACTCAACTTTACCAAAAATCTTTGTTAGGATTTTAGATTTTTGGAAAAGAAGTTTTGGACTTAAAACGACTTCTTGGGAAGGTTTTAACGCTCAAAAACTTGAGTATTCCGCTCTGATACCAATTGTAGAACCATAAAGGGGGGGGGGGTGAATACGATTTCTTTGGCTTCTTAGATGTTTAAAAACTTTAAGCCAAGAAGAACACCAAGTGGTTGTACAATAATCCAACAACCACAAACACAACCAAAGTATATAAAGTAAGTAAAGAACACAACGATATATACTGGTTCGGGATGGGGGGTTTATACCATCCGTACGTCCAGTTGCGAATCCACGACACCGATACTATTACTCTAGTATAATCCTTGTGGTGGATTACAAACCGTTACAACTTCACTCAACCGATATGCACTAAGATCGGTGCTCACAAAGAAGAGTTACTCCCCAACGGTATTCCGCCCTCGGAAACAACCCAAAAGAATCTCGCGATTCGACTTCACCTAAGGATCACAAAGATCACTACCAAGACTTCCCACCGGAAGTATCAAACCCCAACTAGATCCCCAATGATCTAGGCTTGGTCACCAAGACACAAGACTTCCCTTACAAACAATTGAATGAATGAATATAAGTTTGTTCAACCAAGCCCTAACCTAAACTAGAGACTCGATTGTAATAGAAAGGGTAAAGATAAGAAGACCCTCGACATAATCACAAGAGTGGATTAAGTTCTTGTGATTCTTCCCTTGCAAGGAGATGTGTTCTTTCAAAGAATCAAGAACACAAGATTAGAGATAGAGAGATTAGAGAGTGTTTAGAGAGAAAGAATATAGAGAGAAAGAATAATGGCAAGGGGTGAGGAATACAAGAGGCAAGGTTGGGTATTTATAGGCCAAGACCCAACTTGGGAAAAATTTACCGAGGCCGGCGCGCTGCCCACGCGTCAACGCGTGGGTGACGCGCCAGAACCTCTGTAACATTTTTCCCAAAACTTGGGTGTTGGTCTTTTAAATACCTAACCTTGCTAAACCCCCAATTGTACTTCACACTAAACCTTAACATTAATCAATCTAAGGTTTACCAACTCAAATAGCCAATTTGAAAAACATTTTGTGAAGTAGTTAAAGAGAAAACAAATTACCAAGGGTATAAGAGATAGAAAAGGTAATTTGGAAGGGGTGTAAATGTAATTCCTCACATGGCATAAGTGAGAAGAGAATATGCCATGGTATATTCCACAAGGGAAGGGTTAAGGTGTAACTATGGTTAGGGTTAAGGGTTTAGAAGGTTTAGAGGATAACCATGGTTAAGTAAGAAGGGGTTAAGTTAGAAAGTTAACCATGGTTGGGTTGAGAAGGTTTAAGTGATCATGTTGGTTAGGTTAAGAGATAACCAAAGTTGGGTGTTGGTGATGGAGGTTAACCAAGGTTGGGTTACAAAGGAATATTCCAAAGGGAATATGCTTTGCTTGGAGAGAAAGGGTTAAGGTATGAGAGTAAGGGGTAGAATGTGTAAGTGTGTGTGAAGAAGGTTTGTGAGGGAAGTGTGTGTAATTTGAATGTAAAGTGGGTATGTGAGTAGTGTGTGAAATTTGAATTGTAGTGTGTGTAGTTTGAATTTGTGTGGGAGTATGTGAGAATTATGTGTAAGAGTGTGTAAGAGGTGGAGATGTGATGTGTACTTTAGTGTGTGTATGGGTGTGAGTAGTGTGTGTATTTTGAATGAGATGTGTGGGAGTATGTGAAGAGTTAGTTGTATAGATGTGATGGGTATAGGTATGAGTTGTATATGAGAGTATAGGGATGAAATGTGTAAGTGTGTGTAAAGGTAGATATGTGAGTGAAGTGTGTGTAATTTGAATGTAAAGGTGTGTGTTGGAAAGTGAAAGGAATATTGTGTGGGAGTTTGTGTGAGGGGGACAAAAGGTACAAAAGGGTGATGTGTGTAAGGGAATATGTAAGGGAATATGTAAGAGTGTATGGGGAAGAGGTAATAGTGGTTTAGGGTTTGAGAAAGGTGGTTTTGGGTTTGATGGTTTTGAGTTTAATGGTTTTGTGTTTGATGGTTTTGGGTTTGATGGTTTTGTAGGAAATGGTTTTGTAGGAAGTGGTTTTGGTTTAAATGGTTTTGGGTTGAGTGGTAATTTGTTGAAAAAGATAATTAAGAAAATTTTAAGAATGAAATAAAGAGAAGATTAGTAAATAATCTAATTGTCATTAAGAAGAAAGAAATTTGACAATTAAGATTATAGGTTGAGAAAAATCATAAGTTACTTATATACTCAAGTAACACTACGTCGAGAACCCATAGTTTCATATCTCGTGGCTTTCCACGACTCGATGTTCTCAACTAATACCTTGGTGCAAACAAGTCAAGTGCTTTGCCGATATATAAAGCATAACCCAAGTGGGAAAGGATGCATTTACGCAAAGTGACCTTGGACTTAGTTTGACCAATAAGGGAGTAAACCGGTTACGTGATTAGAGAAGACGTAAGTACGGGATATGAGCATATGGGTGCTTTCACGTGTTGTTACGTGAAATATATAAGCTCCCTATGTTTAGAAAGGCCTTGGCTAGAGGCAAGTGTTAGAAGACTTGAGTTGGCGTTTTTCCCAAAGTGGGTGCTTTAAAAATAGGATCTCTCTAATCTCAAAACTCGTTTCGAGTGTTCTCAATTAAGCACATAACATATTCATACCTGAATTGAAAGATCCACATTTGTCGGGTAAAGGGAAGGCCGACTTTGAAAATTCGCCCGAAACATATAGACGCCTGACGCGTCGCCTGCCCGTCAGCGCGCGGGCAGCGCGCCAGCAGCAGCTATATGGTTTCGGGGAATTAGGCTACCGTTTTACGTTTTATGTGTTTCGAAGATTTATTTGTCATTATCAAAACATTAGGAGATCTTGATCATATTGCCTCAACACAAGGTTCTACCTTCATTGCCACCGCCACCAACCCACAGCCTCTAAATCCGCCCCTTAAATATCAGCCCTCCCACTTTCAATGAGGCGAAACTCACTAAGAAACAAACCAATGACCAACTTTTGCCAGTGAAAAGTTCACCCGTGATAACGTCTCCCATCCCGCCTTACGCTACACATATGACCAAGTACTTAAGCCCCATGGAGATGAAACAAAAACGCGTTGACTCCCTTTGTAGCAAGTGTATGTTAAATTATTTCTCGGGACACAAGTGCAAACCCCTTGCCTTTATTTTTCTCCATACCGAACCGGAACCTCCCCGGGGGCCGACTAACCCGAGATACAAAACCATGAGCCTTGAGTACATGGCTCGTTTTCAAGCGCGAGGTATTGATACGTGCACAAAGAGACCGAGTCTTCATGCAAGATTAGCAACTTCGCCAATATACCTCATGCACATTTAATGTTTTCATATTTTCTAGTTCCCAAGTTTAGTTTATTACAGTAAAACCTCTATAAATTAATACTCGGTAAATTAATAACCTCGATAAAATTAATAATTTGTCCGGTCCCAACTTGGGACTAGTATTAATTTAGATCTCAATCGATAAAATAATAAGATAATAATTTTTTTGAAACCCCAGTGTATATTTATTAGTCCCAACGAAATTATAAATTAATAATTACTAAAAAAATTCCATATACATACATGATAATTTATTTTTCATTTATAATTAATATACATTGTAATTTCTTTTTCATCTCTAACTTATATACATTGTAACTAGTACATATTGTAACTTATTTTTCTAATTTACTGTTTATCTACAACTAGTATATGCTATAATTTATTTTTCATTTCTAACTAGTATACAGTGGAACTTGTTTTTCTAATTTATTTTTCATCTTTAACTAGTATACATTGTAACTAGTACATATTCGACTTGAAAATTTATAGGGCATACGTAAAACCTCTTTAAATTAATAAATTATTAGTTTATCGATATCATAATCTCTCGCTAAATTAATAAAATGTCATGGTCTCAACACTATTAATTTATAGAGGTTTTACTGTAGTTCCATACTTCCATGCATGTTTCCTATTTAGTAGGCTAGTTTGTCAGGTAGTTGTGATAACAGTTCGCATCACATCTTATAGATGTGTAATTGATGTGTCTTCGTTGTAGGTTTAGATTATGTTATCAAGTTTTAAATTTATAATTAGCTGATTTAACCTATAACAAACACTAACGGGCAGTGTACTCGATCAATGTAGCCTAGTTGGTAAGGAGAGTGTCGATCACTAAGAGTGGAATGTTAACACTTAAGTATCTATCAGTATTTTAATCCTAAAGTTAGTCTAATTATACCTAATCTAACGCAAGGAGGTTTCAGCCTGAGAGACTGGCACGATTTTTAGATTAAGTAAACTGTAAATAAAAGTAGTGAGGCAGATGTGTAACACCCCCAAAATTTAACCATAACAGCGGAAGACTTTTTAAAATAACAGCGGAAGACTCTTTGGGTGTTACTTCGAGGATCTTTTCACCGTCACAGAAACAACACAAAGTGTTGTTTAAAAATTTACTTTATTCCAAAATACCATATAATAAGATGTTCACATTTTAACAACACATTTATTTAATATGAAATAAAGTATTTGTTTAAGTCCACATGCCCACTCCGTGCCTTTATGGTCCTTCTTGCTTAAGTCCTGAGATAAACATGCTAAAAGTCAACATAAAGTTGAGTGATATTCATAGGTTTGAAAGTTAAACAGTTGAACACAAGATATAGTCATTTATTGCAAACGTATGCAATCAAACAAGTTGAAAAGAATTCACATATACCCGTTATTGCCATTAAGCTCATTGACACACAACGATTTTGACAGCCAATCATATTTAATAATTATGAACGCAATATAATAATATGCCCCAAGAATAGTTTTTGCCAGTAACCGTATGTCATCAAAATAATGTGCGTTTGGTAGTTTTCTCAACGACAAACGGGGTCTTGTCAGCCCCCAATAGATTCTATTCACAGGTTCATTTACGTTCACTCATCAAGTGATTAAAGTTCATGATCGAGGGTCTTTTGGAATAAGCTACTTAAAGCAATGATAACGGTTAGCCGGTATATCCAATTACAAAATAAAAGACTTGTGTATCGGTTTTTAAGCATGTATCCCCCACATAAAACAGTTAAAAGTGGGCTATGAACTCACCTCAGTAGTACAGTTGTATCTAATCTCAACAAAGCAAGAAAACGGCTTCACACACAACCTAAAAGATAATTTGCAATTTTAGTTAGATAGTCTTAAGTCCGGTTTTATCGCTATATAATAGTTATTTAGTCGAACATAAACTCGTTTTGTTAAATGCTTCAAGTTCAAAAGCAAAGATTATATATTAAATAAAACTTATCTCCTCCTC
>LBNU01028745.1:253279-268876 GCA_014162995.1 Artemisia annua | reverse complement strand
TAAAAAGTGGGCTATGAACTCACCTCAGTAGTACAGTTGTATCGTAATCTCAACAAAGCAAGGAAACGGCTTCACACACAACCTAAAAGATAATGCAAGTTTTAGTTGATAGTCTAAGTCCGGTTTTATCGCTAATAATAGTTATTTAGTTACGAACAAAACTCGTGTTTGTTAAATGCTTCAAGTTCAAAAGCAAAGTTATATATAAATATAACTTATAAGTACAATGATCGATGATTGACGGAAAGTCATCAATGTGAATATTTCACGAAATAAGAAAATATAGTACGTTTAGTTATATATCGTTAATATTTATTATATAACGAATATATAAAATCTATTCCGTTCTTTAACCCGAATACACGTTCTTCCATATTAGTATTAATATTATTTTTATAAAATAATATTTACAGAAATTCCTTTAAGTTTCCAAAATTTACATTTTTAACCTAACAAATATAATTTTCACCGTTAGTCCGAAGTTAATGGTTATTTCATTTTAAGTCCAAATTATATCAATATTTACATTTTTCAACTCCAAGTATTATTTTTAACAGTTTAGAACTCAAGGATTTTAGTTTTGACAGTTTACACCCATAGTTTACAAGTTTTACATTTTTAGTCCCCGGTTTAAGAAATTTTGCAAACTTAGTCCAAATTTTACCAAATTCAAAGTTTAACCTTTTGACTTATTAAATAAGCTCAGGACATTCCAATTAACTTATTACAACAGCTTAATAGCTTCAAAAGAGCTTATTATACCTATTGGGCCTTAACGAGCTACTAATAAGGCCCAATAAGAAATTGAGGTCCATTGGGCTAACAAGGTGTTTGGGCCTGACCTTGGGCTTATTTTAGGAGTGTAAAAACATTGGTCTTGGGCTCTCAGGCCCAGTATATCAAATAGGCTTAATGGGCTTATAGGCCCATCGTTATTTATAAAAGTTTTATAAAACAGGTTTTTGTCGAATCAAAATAGGTCGAGCAAATGTGTTTAACGTCATACTTAGGTCGAATAAAAAGTGTTCCCTAATTGTTTGCCATGTTGTTAATGAGATTGAATAATAAAAACTATATGTTGTTTGTTGAATTTATAAATGGCGAGGCCAATGTAAATGGTCAATAGTTACGTTGAAATAGTTAGAAAATATTCTAAGTGTTTCGAATGGGTCATGGCAACATGTTAACGTGTGGTTTTTAATATGTACTCATGATTATTATGTTCGAATCTTGTTACAATTTGTTAGACAACATGTCAAAGATCTAATATGTCGAATAATATAGGTACGTTACGTTTAATATTTATGAGAATACGAGGTAAAGTTAAATGTGCATATTACGAAAATAAAATATAACGAGGGACTCCAAGAGCTCACCTCACCACTTGGGGTGGAGTTTTCTTAGTCGTTTGGTTCGAGTAGGTACAAAGGAGAAACGTAGGTTTGTTCACGACACACCAAGGTTCACAACGAGCAAAGGTTCACCTTCTTGGATCACTTGGACAACTCGTATACCTAGCAAACTTCTCGTCCCAATTTCTTATTAACACCTTACGTAAACTTGTGTTGTGTATGCTTTTGAGTGTGTGTGTTAATCTGAGTTTGCATGGATCGTTTTATTGTGAGTTTTGAGAGTGAGGATATGCACAAGAAGCTTACAAGGGCATGCGTTGGCTCGTTTGCATGGTGTGGCACCTCTCCTTTGCCCAATCGAGCACTAGCAACCAAAGGAATGTTTTCTATTCCTTCTTGACAATCTCTGTTCATTTACTGACCATGTGATTTAGTTTAGAAGTCATTGGTGTGCTTGTGAGGCTGTTAGAAAGATTTGGACACGTTTTTGGTTATCCTTCACATGTGACTCCATTGCTTTACTTTGGCCAAAGTTAGCGTATCAAATGTGCATGAAATCGAATGAGGTTGGTCATTTTTGAAAGCTAGTTGGGTGGTTAATCGAATGATGTAATAACATGTCGAGGTCGTGTGTCAAATGAAGAAGTAACGAAGGCGTTTTGTTGGGTGGTCGCGACTTGGGATCAAGAAAGAAAGAAAAGAAAAAAAACTAATTAAGGGTGTATTGGGCTGGGCTTGTGTTGCTCGGCCCAACAAGGAAAGAAAGAAAAAAAATAAGATAAGGGTCCGTTGGGTTTTGTAGATGGGTTTAAGGCCCATTGGGTCACGGGGGCCCACTTGGCAAGTTTCACGGGTCGGGTTACGATCCAATAATATTAGTGACCAATCTCGGGAATTTTCGTAGGCTCGGGAAATATATAAATAGTACCCGGTAATTAAACGAAACGTATATTTAATAAAATATAAACGTTTAAAATATATTCGCGATAATTAGACTATCTAGGTTTGTGTGCAAGCATCGTTCCTAGGTAAATGATCATTTAATAATGTCATAGAGATTCACATAATACGTCATGCATAAAAAAAAAATTTGTCACTCGTAAAAAGGGGATATTAAATAACGAAATACCTTTATTTCCAGTTTACGTATTTACTAATCGTACGGGAATTTACGAGAGGCTACAAGATGACACACACATACACATATAGAAGCACTACAACAAATAAGAGGTCAAGCTGATAGTAAGGAAAACGTATTTGGCTAATTGTTTAGTTATATACGATGAGTACTAAATATGCTCTTTCTCGTTGGTTGCTTACGTATATGCGTATCTCGTTCCAATGTTTAGACCAACCTAAACGTCTAGATTTCGGGTATTAAGTTTTCTCAACGGAAAAGTATTGTCACGACTAATCAGAAATCCGCATAAATTCTACCTTAATGATTATCAATTTATTAATTAACCACTTAGGGCTTACATTAATCATCCAACGATATTAATGAAAGGGATAATTCCAAAAATGACCAAGTTTCCCAATCGATGGGGATATTTGACTTTGGATTTGAAAATTCTTAAACTGACCAGTTGCCCAACGCCACAATTAATGGGGGGACGCCAAGTGCCGAAAATTTGGGCAACGCCTCCTTTTTTTGGGCAACGCCGCCATTTTTTGGGCAACTTGGGACACTTGTCGTCCCATGGGCAGCGACACGTTTTTGGGCAACTGGGCAACTTGTCAATTTAAGAATTTCCAAATCCAATGTTAAAAAACCCCATCGATTGGGCAACTTGGTCATTTTTTGAATTATCCCTTAATGAAATAATAATGTAATCAAAACTGTTAGGATCGTAGTTTTATGTTGATTATATGATTCGGGAGGTCGGGTAATATGGAAGAAGATGATATCCATGCTTAGTGAGAGAAAGTAGAGAGAGAAGGGAAACTAGGTGTTTTATTAATAAGAAAGATGAAAGGGAAAATACACACAATGTCTCACCCTTCCATGGAAGTATGGAGGGGTATATAAAGCCTAACACACTTACAACTATTGCAATATTACATAACCAGTCCATGTGTTTTGGCTTTAAAAGATAGCTAATGTAATCCCGTAAATGTCGTTCCATTTAAGTGTTAGGATTATTCCTAACAATCTTCCCCCAATGGGGCGACATAAGGGATTACTTACAACATTTCCTAAAAGTAAAAATACAAATAAAGAAAGGTCTTCATTGGATCTTCAAGTGCTGAGGATGACTAAAGTTGACGCTCTTTGTCTTCATCTTGTACCTCGGCTTGAGAACTTTTTCTTCACTTTGTAGGTAAATGATGTAATATGCATGAAATGGATTAACTTCCCCCAAATTCATGCTGCATGTCTTTAGTGGCTTCTTCGTACACTTCTTTTTGGTGAAGTTTCTGAATCAGCTTCCCCCCAAACTGACAACCGTCTTCAGCAGATTCGAAACTTTGATGTAGTCAACATGTCTTCTAACTTTTGAAGTTTTGAGTACGCAGCGGAATTTGTAGATGACACAGTAAACCACACCAAGCAAATCTGAGTAGTTACTTTATCATGGTTATACTTAACGCGGAAGCTCTGTTCGGGGGTAACATGCAAGAAATCAACAGGATATTCTCACATATGTAGGCTACTTCGCACTTCACAATCCGCGAGAGTCGAAACGATTACACCAAAATCACAAAACTGAACCACTGATCATCTATGCGGAGGTCATTCCGGTAGTAATAAAATTGTAAGCTCGATCAAGTGAGTCTATTATGCATCCTCGATGTGCACATTTCTTCCCCTGAATGCAGATCCTCGTGGAAAATGGGTGTTTTCGCAAAGAAATCATCAACAGTCANAATCCGCGAGAGTCGAAACGATTACACCAAAATCACAAAACTGAACCACTGATCATCTATGCGGAGGTCATTCCGGTAGTAATAAAATTGTAAGCTCGATCAAGTGAGTCTATTATGCATCCTCGATGTGCACATTTCTTCCCCTGAATGCAGATCCTCGTGGAAAATGGGTGTTTTCGCAAAGAAATCATCAACAGTCAAAGAAATGCAAAGAACACCCACTCTATCTTCCCCCACGATGCCTTCTTTGAAATCGGAAGCATACACACTATGTTAACGATGAAAATCGGAGGCAGCGTAACCCCATATGTCCAATTAACCAAACATGTGTGAAGTACCATTACTAGCCCCATGAGAATCAATTGCTGATAAACATCTCTACTCTTTTATACTCCTCTCAACTAACTCTTTACCGACCCCATTATCATTCTCACGGCTCTTTGTAGTGACTACTGATGTAGAAAACCCAATATTACAAACTTGAGAACGAAGTAAAATAGCCCGAACTTGTGACTTAAACTTGCACTAATGTATGACTAAGAGCGGTGTAGAGAGTTCGCAACTCCATCGAATCCCTAAGTACTCTATACTCTTCAACCAACCAGCCATCAAGTATAAGACGTACATCATCTCTTGATTATCCACAACAGCGTGTGACACTGAGCACTACAACGTAACTCCTTAAAGTGATAGTTATTTGTGGTAATAGAGAGGAAGAATCACAAAATAACTAGATATCCAAGTCTCCGTCATTGTAAAAGTTAAAAGCTCAAACAAGGATCTCGAAGAATCTTCATCCAACCAACCCCGATATCTTCAGATACTAAGTACACGCGCCCGTGAAATCCCTCTTCAATCTCAAATAAATAATAACGAATTAACGCCGTAGTCACATCTTGCGGTTAAATGCTCAAACAACTAGCCTTTTGACGGTTTAAATGAACTTTGATAATGGTTTATTCCCGATCTTGTCAAAAAAATGTATCCCCGTGAAAATTTGTAACACCAAAATACCACTCATTTTCGCCAAGAATTTATACCAAAAATTAACATACCATGTATTAAAAAATACATTTGATGGTACTAAATAATTTTTCAGCCCAATGTATAAAATTTTCGGATCCAACAACAAACCCAACGCCAAGTAAATTTCCATCACAAGACATTTTGGTTAATCTATTCGTTTAAACCCAATTCATAGCAATATATGGATCAAGTACGTCACAACCCAAAATATAGAATATAAACTTTTAAGTCCAATTGAGTGAAGTGTGACCCGGTCTAGATGAAAAAAAAACCAACCCGATCCAATATCAATAACTAATACCGGTTATAAACACTCACAATCCCTAATTTGTGTCATTTGTGAAAACCCTAATCTCACACATTAAAAAAATCCGCCCCCTTCTTTACCTTTTCTCCTAACGCAGCCACCAAATCCCATTTCACCAAACTAATAATCCACCATATCTCTTAATTCTTGCAATAAAAATCGAGCATCAAACAAAATGATATAACATCTTTCTGTTATATCACGAATAACAACTACAATCCTTTTTCTTCTAATCTTTAAATCCAAGAATTCCCAATAACCACTTGTGGTTTACGTAATCCATGTACCAAAGAAGAATAATGACAGTTTAAGATCTTTATGGTCTCGGGTAGGTTTGTAAGTTAATTTTCGTTTTTGTTCTTGTCTTGATAACCGAAAGGAAGAAAAAGATTAACAAAGTTGTTATTATTTTTTCTTTCAAGTGTTTCAGAAATTAACAGTTTAAGATCTATGATGTGTTATTTGGTATAGACCTAAAAGATCTTAGATATCTCATACGAGATACTATATGCCACAAGACTGAGATCTATGATTATTTAATTTTTCAGTTCGAGTCATGTGGAATTGATGGTGAGTAGAGGAGGATGGGATATAGTGTATTTTGGTTTTGTTGTTGGATTGGTTTTGGGTCGTGGCTGTGGTAAACTTCAATTACAAATCAGTTAGTCTCGTATTATTATTTGTTTTTGGTTCGGTTTTACTTTCGACTTGTGATGTTATAAACTGAAGTCCACGAGTCGTAGTCTTTTGGTTATAGTCAAAGGTCTTCTTCATCGTCATCTCTTCTGCTCACTTTTCGAAAACTTTGACATTTATCGAGATCTTTTAACTTATCGAGAACATGAATTTATCGAGAACATGATTATCGAGAACTGGATTCATGTTATCGAGAACCCTGTTTTCGAGAATGTGGTTTCGACAGTTTAGGGTATTGGGTTCTCGACAACTAGTCTGTTCTCGATAACAAGTACCTCTCGAGAACTTCTTATACAAGAAGTTCTGATTTTTCCGGCGATTAATCCGACCAAAGATTCCGACCAGTCTGTTAACCCAGATTCTGATGAGTTTTCCGTTCATTTTTTCTGACCATTATTTTTGACCGTTTATGACCACTTTTAGACCACAAGATGATAACTTTTGACCACACATTTGTTGACCATATATCAGCCTTCATTTTGACCACAAATGATCCATGGGAAAGGTACAAAAAGTCACAAGATTTGAGTTATAAATCTATTAAAAGTGACCTAAAAGAAAACAACCAGAAAGAAACTGCTAATAGCATTATGAAACTGAAAGTGAAAAGGTTGTTTCTTTTGACCATTTTGTTACATAAATAACACTGTTAACAATTGAAACCCAATAACAATAATAAAAATGGTACGGATCCATGGGTAACAACATAAAGATAACAACTTTGACAAGATTCGACCACAAAATCAACAAATATGAAACCCTGGCTCTGATGCCACTGTTAGGATCGTAGTTTTATGTTTATTATGTGATTCGGGAGGTCGGGTAATATGGAAGAAGATGATATCTATGGTTAGTGAGAGAAAGTAGAGAGAGAAGGGAAACTAGGTGTTTTATTAATAAGAAATATGAAAGGGAAAATACACACAAAGTCTCACCCCTCCATGGAAGTATGGAGGGGTATATAAAGCCTAACACACTCACAACTATTGCAATATTACATAACTAGTCCATGTGTTTTGGCTTAACAAGATAGCTAATGTAATCCCGTAAATGTCGTTCCATTTAAGTGTTAGGATGATTCCTAACAAAAACGTAAGCACAAGCATCCAATAAAACATCATATAATCTTTAATGAGTGAAAATATTAAGTACGAATTTAATGAAAGAAATAGTACGCTAACCAAACGATTAAAAAAGAGTAATAATACAATTAAGCCAATCTTCTTATGAAATTATGCACTAGCAGGACCTTCTTATTGCTCTGATTTCGTCCTTCTAGTTGTGTCTTTGTATGGTCAGTCGTCGCCTCTCGTAGGTATTGTGTATATAAAATTCGGCTGTGAATGGGGCATTTATGCATTCTGGGAACAGAGTCGATACGGTGTACCCAGTTCACCTGATACGCTGTATCTAGGTAAATTCACGTGGGGTCCAAGATTATTATATTCTAGAATATTCGTAAACCGCCATATGATACGGCGCATCCCTGGTCTTCATACGGCGCATCTTGTCTTCTTATCTTGGAAATCTAGTGAAGTCTTCAAGGTAGATACGGTGCATGCTGTTGATGTCATGCGGCGTATCATGGGCAAAGCAAGTCAGATCTTCTTGTTAACCAAAGTTTCATATACGGCGTATGGGAGAAATCCATACGGCGTATGCTTCAAAGTCAGGCAATGGTTTTCTTATTCGTCTAAGTCTTAGTGTACGGGGTATTTGTCTAGAATGATATGGCGTATCTTCCTTCAGTCCAGTAGACTTTTCCAACTTGATCCATTTTGCTCCAATTTATGTCCAAAATAGCTAACTTTCACCAATTGCTTGTTTATAACTAAGATTTACAAAGTAAGCGATTAAGTATCAATTCTCATATAAAATAATACAAAACAAGCAATATACATAGGATAAATGATGCTAATAATATGTTGTTATTTGATGTCATCAGTAATCTTTGAATTAGTTATTATTAGGAATAAATGAAGAAAATAGTTTAAGTATTTGTCTCTCTTTATTGCTTGGAGTCTTGCCCGCTAAAAGGTGTCACACCCCCAAAATCGGGTCCGGCGGAAGCTTACATGTCGCTGGGGTGCAACTCAGTATCACAACACAAGTGTAAAGAACGGTTTTCACCTCCTTCATTTAAAATAAAATCGTTTAACAAAAGTATTGAATTTACATTGTTAAAATTAGTGCGGAATTAGGCCCTTAAAAATAGTTAAAACGGTCCCCAAATGAACATCAGAGTCTTCTATGATCATGCCATGCCCTGCCAAAACCTCTAGTAGCGTGCCATTTCTTAATACCTGAAAATACATGCTAAAGCGTCAACACGAGGTTGGTGAGTTCAGAGTTTAGTGAAAAAGAATGTAATGTAGAGCTTTTGATGAAGATTTTCTCAGCAAAGGCATTGTAAATCCACCCAGTTCCAAGCCCCTCCCATACAAGACTTATAACCTGTGTATTTACGACCCACTGCCAAATATGATATGGTTTATGAAAACAAAAGTAATATTTGTACCAAGATTTAAAGATAAGTGTAGCAATATCGCTATTTAAACAATTTTTGGCAATGAGGCCATATGAACATTTATGACAATGAGGCCATATAAACAATGATGACAATGAGGTCATATAAACAATGATAACAATGAGGTCATATAAACAATTATGACAATGAGGCCATATAGATAAATCTGACAATGACGCCATATAAACAATTAATAATGTTTAAAAGACATGTCACATTACAAGTAAAACAAGCATGGTGTTTAATTGTAAAACGAACAGTGAGTTTAAATGTAAAACTAGAATAAAGTTTAAAACATGTAATTGAGCATGTATTCCCCCTAAAACATTTATTAAAACAGGTAAAAGAGGGTTGCTATGAAACTCACTTGGTGCGATAGCTATGAAGACAAAATGGGATACATGAAATGAGGTACGATCTCTAACCGCAACCTAATATGAATGATAGGCTCTAATGTAAGTAATGAAATGATGCTACACATGCAAATGCGCATGTTATCGATACCACTCGTGAAATTTGAAAATAATGTTTATCGTCGAAAAATATATTTTTGACGTCTCGTTAAGTTAATAAACACTTTTCATGTAAATATGTTGAAATGGTACTCCACGATCCTCCTTTGGTGTTTATCGGCAAATATAGTGGTTTCGTCGTAATATGAAATTTTTCATAACTTTGAAAATATGACCAAATGGCCTCGCAAAACTAGCCGCGAAATAGTGAATATTGAGAGTTAGAAAAGAAGCTCAGTAATTTTAGGAAGGTTGTAACATTATCTAAAAAGTCATAACACTGAAGTTTATCCATACGGGTTTCGATCATAAAGAAAATAGCCATGAAGTAGGGTGTTTTGGCTGTTTTGGCAGATTCTGGGTAGTTTTCGGGAAAGTTTGGAAGGCCATATGTTATTCATTATTAATCCGTTTGACAAACGGTTGGATGTTTTGAAAACTAGGCTGAGTGAACTATCTTTTAGTCACAAATGTTAATTTTCCAAAAACGGGTCAATCAATGAGAAACGTGGTGTCGAACATGGTCACCCGAATAGATTGTCAACACTTGGAAAATATTTCTATTAAAAGCTGATAAAATGTTTTGTAAATCATCGGTTTTTAAACGCGTGTATCTCGGTTGTTATAAGTCCGTTTCTTATGTTCTTTATATCCCCGGTCTCGTGTTACAGTGAACTAGTGAATTATTGAAAAGTCGACTCATTAAATTTCCGTTTTGCAGCCTATTTTCGCTATCGAAAAACATGCAACAGCTTGTGTATTTTTAGAAAATTACTTTTCGTCGTTAAACTTGTTTTTAACATACCTCCTTCGTTATAAACTCGTTTTTATCCGTTCCAGCGGCCATAGCTTCGTTTTTGAATGTATTTTCTAAATCTTTGGTCCAAAATTACCCAGAACCCTCTGATATTTCTATATTTTACAAAAAACAGACAGCACCTTTTTATAATGTGTCGAAAATGATTTTTCTAGTTCTAGACTTGCTCAAAACTCAATCAAACCACTCCGATCAACTTCAAAACAACTCTTAATCTACCATACACCTTCTTAGGGTTTCATGGGGTGATTGATATAGTATAAAGTATATAAGACTTTTTGACCAGGAAATAGTCAAAGAGAGTCAAACCGGGAGTATTAGATATCCTCGGGTCGTGTCCGTGTGAGGTGTGAAATGCGAAGTCGAAAACCGTTTTGTGATCGGGTGGTTTGAATGAGGTATCAAGAGAATTTGAGGTTTCTAAACTAAATGCAATAAATAATTATTCAAAATAATGCAAATAAACAAATAATGTAAACACATAAATCCCAAAAACTAAAACGTAAATAAAACCTAAAACGTAACGCGCAAAAATCTAAAAACGTAAACTAAAAGGGAAATTACTTAAGTTAAACTATGAATTTAAAATTAGAAATAAAAAACTACTTGAAAATTTGTAAATATACTAAACATAACTTAATTTTAACAAAAATGTAAGTAAAAGTGAAAACGGGCCGTTACCGGGCTCGGTAACGGCTTTAAAAGTAAAATTTGAAATCTAAAATGCCTACGGGTATGTGTTAGAATCTAAGTTTATCAACATTTAATCAAGTATCGGTTATTTCAGTATTTGTAATAGGTTGCTAGAATATTTAACTTATCATGTAAACGTGTAAAGTCCATTACATGTCCAATGGGCCTTAAGCCCACACGTTTAGAAAAGGAAGAAATAGGGAAGTATTGCCCTAGCTCCTCTCCTATAAATAGGACATCTATGTAATCCTATTTCTTGTTGGTTATTTCATTTACATGAGGAAACTCTTGCACTTTTATTCTTTATATTTGATCTAATCAACCAAACTCTATTTCTCATCTTATTTCTATCAAATCAATACTTGTGTTTACAATATGGTGACCTAACAAGTGGTATCAATCGCTAGAAGAAGGTGTAATCTTTGATTTTGGAAACCAACGAACCATAAAACTTCTTTTTACTCGTTATTTTTTTTGAAAAAGTTTGTTACTTTCTTGTTTGTTTCGTGTTTTTATCACATCTTTTTCATCAAAACTTGGTTTATAAACTCAAACAACCAACAAAGTTTCAAAATTTCTCAAAAATTTTTGATTCGTCTTTTGTACAATTTTTCGAAAATTTTCAGATTTTTGAAAAGTTGTTAAAATTTGCAACTTTCTTTAAGATTTCATCATTTTAAGGTTAGTTGTACAAGAATCTTGGATTAAAAACGTGTTTTTGGCTTGCTTTTTACAAAAAAAAAATTTGCCTAGTTTTGACAACTTTTCGAAATCCTTAGACCCTAAACTTTCGAGATCTTTGTTCGTTGCTCCTTAGGTGTTTCCGTTGCTTACTCAGTGCTTTTCTGAGAACATATTCTTTCTTTTGTGAAGCTGAACAACCTATAATAGCTCGTACATATTAGAGCTATTAACAACGTTATAAAAGCTTTTTTAACTTATAAAAGCTTTAGAAAAGACTTCAAAGCTTTAGAAGACTAAAAGCTCTAGAAACAAAAACTTTCGAAATCTTTTTCATAATTTTTGAGAACTTTGCTAAACTCACAAAACTCAAAGATTTCGAAAAATCTTAAAATTTTTCTCGATAATTGTATTTTTTCGAGAAATTTTGTAAATTTTCGAAAACTTTGGTAATTTATCGAGAACTTTGGACTTTGACTGCTTTTCAAGATATTCTTCAACAAAGTTTCGAGAACACACTTGGGAAAGTTTTCAAGGCTTGGCATAACACTTATACCTTCTACAAGATCCATTTACACACAAGTCTTTCATCATGTCTCAACCACCGTACTACAACTTTCATCATCAGCAACCCTATCATCAAACACAATTGTTTCGTCAACATCAACAACAATATCAACAACAACAACCTCAACAATCATATCCATATAATCAAATGGTCTCTAAACAACATGTCATGATGCATCAACATCAACAACTGCCTCAACCTCCACCATTTCCAATGCAACAAATCACTCAACCGTCGAAACAAACTCATTGGTTTGACCAAATGTGTGAAGTCATCACTACTCAACAATCAAGACATGAAGCAGGTTCACTTGACACACCACCTATGCTCACACCTGGTAATTATGTTCAGTGGTCAAGTCGATTCCTAAGATTTCTTGAACTCAAGAAACCACATGGCAAATACATGAGACAAGTTATCAATGAAGGTCCATTTGTAACACCGACTAACCTTGTCCCTGGTAATCCTAATGCTAATCCACCCATACCGGACTCACACAGACCTCTTACTGATGCTCAACTTACTGCTGAACAAGTACTTCACAAAGAAGCAGATGAATATGCCATGATTTACATTCTTCGAGGCATACCTAATCCGATCTTTCATAGTGTTGATGCTCAGAAAACTGCTAAGGCTATGTGGGAACATGTTCATCTTCTAATGGAAGGAAATCAGTTGAATCAGGAGGACATGGAGTCAAAACTTTACATGGAATACACACATTTCATGATTGAGCCAATGGAATCACTTGAGTCATACTATCACCGCTTCACGAACATCATTAATGACCTCGACAGACACAATATCATCTTACCAAAGATTGCTATCAACACGAAGTTCTTAGGATGTCTCGGTCCTGATTGGCAGAAGTATGTGACATTTGTTCGACAAGCACGAAACCTTCATGAAACACCATATGGTTTGTTGTATGACTATCTGAAAAATCATCAACATGAAGTTGACAATGATCGCGCTCTCAGAGGAAACTACTCACAACCCCCACCTACAAACTCTTTGGCGCTTGTTGCTCAATCACATGTTCCGGCTCCACCATTACAACACAATGTTTATCATCCAGAACAGGCTTATCTCAACAACCCATCTCAGTATTCATCTTATGATTCCACAACGCACCCTCCTACAAATCAATTTGCCTAATATGACAAAAATGACACCCTGTCTTCACAACATACTGCTAATGATGACGATGATGATGAGGACTTTAACAGTCTCAACCAAGGAATTGCACTCATTGCTCGGGCTTTCAGCAAATTCTCAAACAAGTCCAACAATCGTCTTCGTTCATCTTCAAATACAAGGAATCAAGCTGTCATTCACGATGGTCGCGTTGAAATTCAGAATCGTAACAGTGGTAGATTTGGATCGGGTGGTTATATGGGTAACTCCAATTCTGGACAACGGTTTAACAACAATGGAGGATTCAGGAACAATGGTGGTGTCCCTCAGAGAAAGGCAGAGATTGTTGACACAGGGAATACTGAATCGGGGAATACGGTCATCAGATGCTATAACTGCAATGGAATAGGTCACTTGGCAACTGCATGTCCATCACCAAGAACTCAAGGAAGTAAGTATCACAAACAGGCATTACTCCTTGCTCTCAAAGATGAAGCCCGCAGCAACCCGAATACAAATGACAACAGCTTCATGGCTAATGCACATTCCGATGATGACATGGAAGATTTGGAAGCTGCTGTTATGCTGATGGCCAACATGCATGAACTCCACATAAGTGACTCAGGCCCAGTTTATGACACCGATGGTCTTTCTCAGGTAACTGATCTTAACTCATGCCTCATACATGAAATTGCCTCCCCATCTGCATCTGCATCTTACAAGGAACAAGGAGTTCAAAATGATTCATTGTTATCTACACACACGAATACTCAAATGGACACAAAAGTTATATTTGATGATTTTCAAATTAACCCGGTTGTCACATTTGATGATTCGGATAATGAAACTGTTAATGATAACAATGCTCACGTTGAACATTTTGATCCTTCGTTTGGTCAAGATTCAGAAATTCAGTCCCTCTTATGACTAGTCAATCTCAAAACATTAAATGTTAAGAGCTTAATGCTAGATTGAAAGAGAGAAATGCATTATTAACTAGGGATATTGAGTGCTATAAATTTCAACTGTCAAACGCGGAAAAACTGATTCAACGGGAAAATGGCTTTGAAGCTGCTTTTCTAAAATCTTCTCTTCACGAAAAAGAGTTAGAATATCAAATTGCTAAAATTATGGAGTCTAAAAATAACTTATCTTCTGAACTGGAAAAACAAGCATTTGAACACAAAAAACAAATTGCACAACTTGATATAGTCATTTTACAAACTAAAACGGAGTTGTCAAATTGTCAAGCTGAGTTCACGGAACATAAACGCAAAACCAGAAACAAAGTTAAGTCATACGTCGATGAGATTGTTGAATTGGAACATAAGCTTAAAGAATTTCAAAATGTTGTATATAAAACTGGTAATTCAGTGACTACTATTCAAAACTTTTCAGTAAATCGAACAAACAATGGTCACGGCTTTGCAATTGGAAGTGAATCACCATGTTTTTTACGTGTAGCACTCAATGAGATTCCAAAGTTATATAGTGCAGATCATCTCTTTGATGATACTGTTGTTCGTACTATTGTATATGATTGTGAAGAGGAATATGAAATTGAAGAAGAGAGTCGATCAAAAATGGAAAACGTTAAATACAATAAACCTTTTGATTACTCTAAAATGCCTCCAATAACTGATATTTTTACACCGCAAAAAGAGAAATCTGAACAACCATAGTACATTATCAAACCTCAAGAAGTTACTTTTTATGTAGCTCCTGCTAAACCAGTGGTGCAAATAAACGGTCCTTTACCAAACGATAACAAACTTCAACCTCTTCCTACTCGTTGTCGTGTACTTCAGTATTTTGACACGTTCAAGGAGGACATTGAACGATTAGATGAAGCCATAGAACGCAACTCTCAAATAACGGTTTTCACTATTACTACTCCTCATGAGAGAGAAAAAAGAAAAGTGTTTCAAAAACAGTTTTTACCTATTACTCGACATTTGCGTCATTGTGCTAACCGCTGGGAACAGGAACTTCAAAATGAAGTCTCATCTATGATGAATGTGTTTCAAGAAACTGAACAAGCAATTTTAAATCAAAAATGTTGAAATCAATTTTTACAAAAAGAAGTTGATCGACTCTTGGAACATGTTCTTAGTGCTGATATAATTTCTGTGATTATGAATTCTCTTTATGAATCTGGTACTTCTATGCTTGTTGATGATCACTGTGATGATGTTGAGTTGTTATCTAAACAAATTGAGACATTAAAAGATGAAAACGTTAATCTCCGAAAACACAATGATGATGTGCAACACAAACTTTCAAATGAGATTTTTCAACTCAACAAAAAGCTTGAATGGTGTCAAAACCAAAATCTGGATTTTGAATTAGAATTGCAAAGTCTTAAAACTTCCACATCCTTTCTAAAAGAAAATGAGGAATTAAAAAGTCAAAT
>LBNU01028745.1:228510-240360 GCA_014162995.1 Artemisia annua | reverse complement strand
ATGTCTGTGTAAGCCCTCTAGGGGGTATCCGATTAGGAACGACCTTGGTAAAGATTAGAAGGAGTCTTCACACTATGCTGTCGACGAATTCTAACTCCAAACCTGTAAGTACCGGATGTTTTATTGCTACTGTTTCAATGCAGGTACAACCACCATCCTGAACACCAGCTTCCACATGGTCACACTTACATCTCAACAACTATGAAAGCTCTCATGAAAGATCGAAGCAACACAAAAGTCAAAGATAGATTCCATGCCAAAAGAATCTACAAAGTATTAAAGAATAACGATCTAAAGCAAAGCAATGTCTAAAGAAGAATTCTACGTCAACACTAAGAATCTTCATCAATAAAAAGAGAGCTACTCACGAATGAAAGTTTCTAACGTCAAAGATGTATGAGCATGTCGGAAAGATGCAGATCCACTGGAAATCTAAGAGAGGGACGAATGGCAGACTACCACATCATGTGATCACCATCTCATCAGCAAAGATAAAGAACAAAGAGCGATGAATCATTACTATTAATCATTTTTGAAGACGTCTAAAGCTATGAAAGTCAACAACTAAAGTCCAAAGACAAAGACGTCAAGCAACCTCAAATGACCGTGACGAACATCACTCCTTCATAACCGATCCTTAGGGGGAGATTGTTAGAACCTAAGTTTATCAACATTTAATCAAGTCTCGGTTATTTCAGTATTTGTAATAGGTTGCTAGAATATTTAACTTATCATGTAAACGTGTAAAGTCCATTACATGTCCAATGGGCCTTAAGCCCATACGTTTAAGAAAGGAAGGAATAGGGAAGTGTTACCCTAGCTCCTCTCTTATAAATAGGACATCTATGTAATCCTATTTCTTGTTGGTTATTTCATTTACATAAGGAAACTCTTGCACTTTTATTCTTCATATTTGATTTAATCAACCAAACTCTATTTCTCATCTTATTTCTATCAAATCAATACTTGTGTTTACAATATGGTGACCTAACAGTATGAAAATAGTTTTTCTACTTTTTTAATGATAAAAGAAAATTTTTGGAAAAAGAAAAATATTTTTTTGACTTTTTTATTTTTTATAATGAATTAAAAACTACTAAAACTAAGTAAATGCTAAATAAATAGTAAAACTTTTTAAATAAATCTAAGAAAATTAGGGAAGGTTTATTATACTAAAATAAAACTAGGAAAATTATAAACTTGAAATAGCAGTTCCAAATAAGCAGTATTAAGCAATGCTAAAAAGCTGGAATTTAAATTAAGCTAAAGAGAATGAGATTATAAAAATTAAACTAATAAAGGATTAACAAAGTGTAGAGCATAGCACAGATGGAAAGGGATGTTTGCTACGTGTCTATGAACTGGGGGACCCAGGTTCGAATCCCTTGGTACCCTTTTTTGAAAACATTTTTTTTGGAACTTTTCTTTACCAAACAGTTAAAACGAATGAAGATGAACAATTTTTATAACTAGCACTTTTCATGAAAACTAGAAAATAAGCAGCTACAAGGCAAAGTCTACGCAGATTGCATATAAGCTTAAAAAGGGAAATTTCAAAACTAAAAGGCTAAATAATAATCTACTAGAAGCTAACTAAGGGGAGGGAAAGCTAGAGGCAAACTAAAGGATACCTAAATAAGCTAAGGGAACAAGAATTAAGCAGTTATATAAGCTACAAAGCACTAAATAGCACAAACTAAGCAAATCCTAACATGGCTGCAGAAAAAATGGACTAAGGGGGCTACTTTGGGGCTAAAAAAAGTTGGTAAAATAAATTTCTAAAAATAAACAAAAATACTGTCAACTAGATAAGCTGCTGAATAAGCACCATACCAATTTTTAAAGCAAAAGACCTAATATTAAAGAAACTAAAATTTAAAAACTTCTAGCTGTTGGGTGGTTTTTTTGACAGCAAAAGTCGGGTGAAAATGGGCACAAAATGAGTGATTTGACCTATAAAACTAAGGTACCAGATGTTAGGCTGAAGCAACACCCTATAGTGAACTAAAATGAAGCAAAAGTGACAACACTAGAGGCCCTAAAATGGATTCTAACCTATCTACTCTACCAAAACAGTTATAATGAAAAATTTTAGAAAACAATCTTAAATGCTTTAAAAACTATTGGAAAATGATAAAACTTAATTCAAAACTACTAATATAAGTAAAAGAAAGGTGGTTGAAGTTTCCAAATGGTGAAAACTAACCTATACTAACAAAAACCTAGTTGTGCCAAACACCCCTTAAGGGGGTGACTGTTGGATTTTTTTAAAGAGAAAGGTAGTTTTTAAGCTTGAAACTTGAAAGGAAATTATAGATTGAGCTAAATATAGACTAAATAAGCATTGATGAACAATAAATAAGTACTTAAATAAGCTACTAAGCTAAAAGCTATTTTTTTATTGTTGAGATTTTACTGAAACACTTTTAGAAAATGATTTGAAAGGCTGTTTTAATGAAAGTTAAAGCTCATTATAAGCTTAGTAGGATCATATGAGCTTAATGGAACAGTTAAAAGAACTTGAAACAAGAAAACTTTAAAATTAAGCAATAAAGATAAAGACTTGTAAACAATAAAGAAAATTGAATTTTGATTCAACTTAAAAAGTAAATTACAATACTGAAAACATGCAATCTTAATAAGCTAAAAAGACATTAAAAACTATTCTAAGACTAATTTTAAAACTCCTCCTACTAAAACTACATACTCTAAAATCCTACTAATTTATACTTGTGGCTACAATGTTCTTTTTATAGTAGAAGTGCTAGGGTTTCTCTTACTGTCTTTCTTTTGTCCTCATGTGTTGTGTTTGTTCTGTGAGTGTGAAGAGAAAATGAGCACACTTTGTGTTTCTTTTAGCTTCTCACAGCCCTTGCCTCTTTCTTGCTCCCCAAGTGCAATTTTGAGCCGTAGGATTGAGCTTTTGCTTGATGTGGATTGCCAGCGTGGCAATGGAGGGGGGAGATAGGACATCATGTGACTTGAGTTTGTCATGGAGCTGGGGTGAGCTGGAGTTGAAAGAGACAGGTTGGGAGTTGGGATTTTGGCGGGTAAAAAGGGTTGTGTTTGACTGAGTAGAGTCAAATGGTAAAACGGGGTGTAAGGGTTTTAGTTTGACTGGGTGTGTTTTGGGTTAAAGTGTGGTGTGGGTTAATGTGGTGGAGTTGGGTTGTAGGAAAGGATTAGTTGGGTTGGGTTGGTTAAAGGTGTAGTAGGCTTGGTGGGTTAACAGGTTTTAGTGTTGGACTAGTGGGTAGGATTAGATTAAGGTTTAATAAATTAGTTAGTATTAGTAATTAGGATTAGATTTAAGTTTTAAGTTTTGTATTAGTATTAGTTATTAGGATTAATAATATAAGGTAAAAATATATTAAAAAGTTTAATTGAAACTGAATTTGTAAAAATATTTTTGTAGTTTTTTTTTAATAATAATAATAATAATAATAATAATAATAATAATAATAATAATAATAATAATAATAATAATAATAATAATAATAATAATAATAATAATAATAATAATAATAATAATAATAATAATAATAATAATAATAATAATAATAATAATAATAATAATAATAATACTAATAATATATACTTGATAATTTAAAAAGTTTTTACAAAACACTTAATAAAAAGTTTTTGGCAAAATGTTTTTAGTGACTTATTTTGGAAAATGGTTTTTTTGGGTTTTAAAAATGATTTTGAAATTAAGTCTCGGGGTTAAAAGGGTAATTTGGTAAATTTTGGTTTAGGGTGAGGGTTAATTGGGAAATTTTGGGTTTAGGTTTAGTTTTCCATGCTCACCCCATGTCACATTGCCGGGATTGTCTTCGACTCCAATTCTTCAATTAATGTGTTGGCTTTTAGGATCCTACTTCTGAGAAACTATCAAAATGTCAATCTGCTACTGTATAATGAATGCTGCTAGAAGGATTGCAAGACTCTGCTGCTCAGAGATTATTATAGAAACGAGTCTTGTAATTATAGTAAAGATTGTATAAATATTCTATAGGTTTAGAATATCTTTTGTTTGTGTAAGAAGTCATTGTAAACCGTGTAGGGTTCTTTGTCTATAAAAGGCGATCCCTAGGGTTAGAACATGTACGTGTCTATGAAAAAGTCGAATCACTTCAAGGTGTAAAACCTAGCATTGTTAAGAGTGCTCGTATTAATATATTGAAGTGTTTAAGTGTGATAACATTGTTCTTGTGTTCATCTTAAGTTAAACAATATATTCCGCGTGTTGTTTAAGTTGGTTACAATATAAGTCAGCTTCTATACAAGATCTATTGCTCAACTGGGATCAACAAGTGGTATCAGAGCTTGTGATCTAGAAGATGTGATCAAGAAGAACTCAAGTACTCTCAAAATCTGTTCTTAACCTCAACTGAAGTCATGGGTGATGATACACATATGGTTACTGCCTCCAAGGTGCCAATGCTCAAGCAAGGGGAATATGAGCTTTGGAAGATGCGAATCAGGCAATATATGCGTATGATTGACTACAGGATGTGGAATGTTGTCCTGGAAGGTGACAAATTCCCTGTGGTTGTTGATGGGAAGGAGGTACCTATCAAAGGCAAGGAAGATGAAGATCAAAGGAAGCTGGAAATCAAGACTCATAGTATTCTCATGATGGAATAATGAATATCAGCTGGATTTTGAAGGCTGTGAAACTGCTAAGACTCTTATGGATGCTGTTGAGACAAGATTTGGTGGCAATGCTGCTACCAGAAAGTCAAGGAAAAATGTCTTAAAGCATCAGTTTGAAAACTTCACTGCTCTAAGTGAAGAGAATCATGATGGTACCTATAACAGGCTTCAAAAGCTTATAAGTCACTTGAAGCTTGTGGGCTACACAGTTCCTGAAGAAGATATTAATCTCAAGTTTCTCAGAAGCCTTGCACCAGAATGGAGCATGCATACTGTTGTGTGGAGAAAGAAAGTTGATTTTGAAACAATGAGTTTGGATAATCTCTACAACAACTTGAAAGTATATGAATCTGAGATGAATATCTCATCTAGTTCATCTACTTCATCCTCTTCTGCTCAAAATATAGCTTTTGTGTATTCTAAAACTTCTAACTCTTCAGACACTCACTCTGCTGCTTATGGTGTATCTGCTGCTAGCACTAGAAACTCTGCTGCTAGTTCAAACAACAGTGACACTATGAGTGATGCTGCTATTTGTGCTTTCTTGGCTGATCTTACTACAGGTACTCAAGTTCTAAATCAGGAAGCTGGTCATATTGATCCTGATGCTATTGAAGAGATTGATTTGAAGTGGCAAATGGCTATGTTATCCTTGAGAGCAAGAAAGTTCTTAAAAAGGACTGGCAAAAAGCTCAAGTATCAGCCTCAGGGTAACATGGGATTTGACAAGTCATTGATGGAGTGCTACAACTGCAATAGAAAGGGGCATTTTTTCAGGGAATGCAGAGCTCCAAAGAAGAATGTAGAGACTCCCCAGAAGACTGAAGATGTGTCAAAGCATTCTACTGCTTTGGTGTCTTGTGACGGGTTAGGTTACTATGACTGGAGTGATATGGCTGGAGAAGAACCACATCAAGGTTTCATTGCTGAAGTGAAGACTCAAGGGCATAACTTTGCTCTTATGGCCTATGCTTCTTCAGCATCTGGTTCTGACTCTGAGGTATCCAATGAGTCAAATGATTCTACTTGTTCTTTTCAATCTTGTGTTGACACTATAGAAGAACTTAAATCTAGGAATGATAGTCTTAGGCAAGAAGTTGAGTCCCTAAAACTTGATAACTTAGGTTATAAGGTAGGAATTCAAAATGTTGAGAGAAGACTTGAATATCTTAATGATATGGAGTTTGAATATGTTGATAGAATTAATATACAGGATGGTGAGCTTTTTGTTAAAAATGCTAAGATTGAAACACTTAAAAGAAAACTAACAGAAGCAGAACAGGCTAGAGATGAGGCTCTTGCAGATAAAGAGAAACATATTGTAAGAGTAGAAAAACAAAAGTTTGCTTCAACTGCCATAGATCATACTATTAAGTGTCAATTAATGAGAAAGGTAGTGGCATAGGATACAATGAAGTAGCTCCTCCAATGAAAAGTGCCTTTGCACCACTAGGAAAGGAGTTATCCTTCATTAATATAACTGAAGATATCAAACCTAGTGAAGAAACCAGTAATGTGCCTATTCAAACAACTAGGGTTGATAATAAAAAGTTTTTTGATGAACCTATCATTGAGGATTGGGCTTCAGATAGTGAGGATGAATAGACTGAGCCAACACTAAGTGATAAACAGGAAGAAATTCCTAAAGTTGATGAGTCTAGAGTTAATCAGGTTAAGTTTCTGAAACCTGTGCTAGGTCATAATATGTCTAGAAAAGTTGTTGAGTATAATGAGGTACCTAGACATTACATGAAGAGGTTTATTAACAAGCCTAGGGGTAATCAAAGAAATTTCACTAACCTAGTTTCTCATAAACTAGGTGATGATTTTCAATTGAAAAAGAAGGCATGTTATAAAGGTGGTAGTTTTGAGCATCTCATTGCAAATTGTAAGGACTACCAAAAACCTGTTTGGAACCAACATACAAGAGTGAATCATCAAAATTTTTCAAAAAGGACACTCTCCTTCCAAAAGACAAATGGTTCCAAGGGCAGTTTTATTGAGATCTGGTGTTACTAGATCCATTGTAACTTCTCAAACAAACAGGCCTTTTCATAATAAACAACTGATCCTACTGCTAATGCAAAAGTAGACTCTGCTGCTAAGGCAAAAGACTCTGCTGCTTTTTCAAAAGTCATAACTGATACAGTTGTTGGAAATCATTTTTATGCTGTAAAGGCCTCAGCTTGCTGGACTTGGAAACCAAAATCAAATGCTTTATCTAAAGTTTCCAATACCAGCAGTGCATCAATGGACCTAACTAAGTACAACTATGTTGATGCACAGGGCAGATCCAAGTCAGTAATGGCTTGGGTCAAAAGGAGAAACTAATTTTTCTACTTTTTATGTGCAGGGAAATCTTCAAGATGATCTAAAAGATAAAGGAATTGTTGATAGTGGTTGCTCTGGACATATGACAGCCTATCCCAACTTGAGGATTTTGAGCCAATGGAGAATGGTGGATATGTTGCCTTTGGTAATGATGTCAAAGGAGGAAAGATTATAGGTACTGGTACAATCAAAACAGGAAGTTTGGATTTTGAAAAAGTGTTCCTTGTGGATGGGCTTAAGTTCAACCTCTTTAGTGTCTCACAAATGTGTGACAAAAGGAATTTTGTTCTTTTTACTGACACTGAATGTCTTATCCTTTCTCCTGACTTTAAGTTGCCAGATGACAAATTTGTGCTACTAAGAGTCCCTAGATCTGATAACATATACAGTGATCATATAAAGAACATAGTTCCCAAAAGAGCTTTAACTTGTCTGCTTGCAAAGGCCACTATTGATGAATCCAAATTATGGCACAGGAGACTTGGACATTTAAATTACAAAACTATGAATAAATTGGTCAAAGGAAACTTTGTAAGAGGTTTACCTTCAAAAGTTTTTGAAAATCTTGAAACCTGTGTTGCCTGTCAAAAGGGTAAACAACACAGAGTGTCTTTTAAGTCCAAAGTTGTTAACACCATTACCAAGCCTTTACATTTGCTTCATATGGATTTATTTGGACCTGTTTATGTGAATAGTCTGAATAAGAAGCAATATTGCCTAGTTGTCACAGATGATTTTAGCAGGTTTACATGGGTGTTCTTTTTAGCTTATAAGGATGAAACCACTGAGATTCTTAAAGAATTCATCACTAGAATAGAAAACCTAATAAATCATAAAGTTAAGATAATCAGATGTGATAATGGAACTGAATTTAAGAATTATGCTATGAATCAGTTCTGTGTGGGTAAGGGTATTTTAAGACAATACAGTGTTGCTAGAACTCCTCAACAAAATGGTGTAGCAGAGAGGAGAAATAGGACATTGATTGAGGCTGCTAGGACTATGTTGTCAGATTCTAAGTTACCTATACCTTTTTGGGCTGAAGCAGTGAACACTGCCTGCTTTGTTCAGAATAGGAGTAAGGTAGTTAAGCCTCACAATAAGACCCCTTATGAACTATTCCATGGTAAAAAGCCAATGATAGCTTTCTTTAGACCATTTGGGTGTCCTATTACCATCTTAAATACCAAAGACCAGTTAGGCAAGTTTGATGAGAAGGCTGATGAAGGTTACTTTGTTGGGTACTCTATAAATAGTAAAGCTTTCAGGGTGTTCAACAAGAGAACTAGATTTGTAGAGGAGAATTTGCATATTAAGTTTGATGAGAATAAACCTAATACTGCAAAGACAGAACCTGAGTGGTTGTTTAATATTGATATGCTGACCAAAACCATGAATTATGAGCCAGTGATTGCAGGTGTAGATACTAACCATGATGCAGGTACAAAAGAAAATGTTTCTGCAGCTAAAGATGCAAAGAAGTCCACACCTCAAGAGGAGTTTGTTCTGGTTAATAAATGGAAGATTGGTTCTACTTCTACTCACACTCAGGAGACTCCCAGCTCACAAGATGATCCTTCTCCCAAAGGAGATGGAGGGGGTTATATGCAATCATCTAGTGAAGCTCATGTGATTGATAAAAGTGTCAACAAGGAAACTGCTCCCAGCAGCAGTTTATCTGATTCTGCTGCTAAAGCTGCAGACAACTCTGCTGCTAAAGCTGCAGACAACTCTGTTGCTATAACTGCAGGCAACTCTGCTGCTGAGCAAAGTGCTTCTCCAGAGATACTTAAGTTTCCTTCAATGGGCACACAAGGCATATCCTTGGTTGATGAACACACTAAAGATGATCCAGAGATGCCTGGATTGACAGAAATCTATGAAGATACAGATGATGAAGCTCTTGAAGGTGAAATTTTTGGTGCTCAGACTGACTTCAACAACTTGGAACTCAATATTCCTGTCAGTCCTACAAAGACAACAAGAGTTCACATAAATCATCCAAAGGAGAATATATTGGGTGATCCATCATCTAGTGTTCAAACAAGGAGGGTGACTAAGGAAATGCTACACAAAGGTTTCTTTGCTAGATCTCTACATCAAAGAAATAGTCATAAAGATCTGCAAAATTGCCTTTTTGCTTGTTTTCTATCACAAATAGAACCCAAGAATGTATATAAAGCCTTACAAGAATCAAGTTGGGTGGAAGCAATGCAGGAGGAACTTCTTCAATTTAGATTACAAGAAGTTTGGACTTTGGTTGATCTACCTAATGGTAAGAGGGCTATTGGAACTAAATGGGTTTTCAGATGCAAAAGAGATGAAAGAGGCATTGTGGTAAGAAATAAAGCAAGATTAGTTGCTCAGGGGTACACACAACAAGAAGGTATTGATTATGATGAGGTTTATGCACCAGTGGCAAGGATTGAGGCCATTAGATTGTTTTTGGCATTTGCTTCATATAAAGATTTTGTAGTGTATCAAATGGATGTGAAAGGTGCTTTTCTGTATGGGGAAATCAAAGAGGAGGTTTATGTTTCACAACCACCTGGTTTTGAAGATCCAAATTTCCCTGACAGAGTATATAGAGTTGATAAAGCACTGTATGGTTTGCATCAAGCTCCCAGGGCATGGTATGAAAAGTTGTCCACCTATCTTTTAGATTGTGGTTACACTAAGGGTAGGATTGATAAGACTTTGTTCATTAAAAAGACTAAAGATGATATTCTGCTAGTTCAAGTCTATGTTGATGACATCATTTTTGGTTCTACAAGCAAGGCTATGTGTGAGGAGTTTGAGAAGATAATGAAAGACAAGTTTTCTATGAGTTCTATGGGAGAACTTACTTTCTTTTTGGGATTACAAGTGAAACAAAAGGAAGATGGCATATTTATTAGCCAAGATAAATATGTGGCTGATATTATGAAGAAGTTTGGATTCACAGATGCCAAGCCTGCAAAGACTACTATGGAGAAAGATAAACCATTGCTAAAAGATGAAGAAGGCAAAGATGTGGATGTTCATGTGTACAAATCAATGATTGGTTCATTGATGTATCTTACAGCATCAAGACCAGACATTATGTTCTCTATTTGTGCATGTGCAAGATTTCAAGTTACTCCTAATGAATCACATCTTAATGCAGTCAAGAGAATTTTTAGATACTTAAAGCATCAACCAAAATTGGGGCTTTGGTATCCTAAGAATTCACCATTTGAGTTAGAGGCTTACTCTGACTGTGATTATGCTGGGTGTTGCTTGGATAGAAAATCCACAACAGGAGGTTGTCAATATCTTGGAAATAGTTTGGTGTCATGGCAATGCAAGAAACAAACTGTGGTGGCAAATTCTTCAACAGAAGCTGAGTATGTGGCTGCTTCTAGTTGCTGTGGTCAAGTGCTTTGGATGCAAAATCAATTGCTGGACTATGGGTACAATTTTATGAACACCATAATATATATAGACAATAACAGTACTCTGTGCATAATTAAAAATCCTGTTTTTCACTCTAAAACAAAACATATTGAGATAAGACATCATTTTATTAGAGATTGCTATGAAAAGAAGTTGATTCAAATTGTTAAGGTCCATACTGATCAAAATGTTGCAGATCTACTTACCAAACACTTTGATGTGGGTAGATTTCAATATTTGATTGCAAGTATTGGAATGATCAATCTTTAGAAAACGTATCTCTATGTGTTATTGTAAATGGACGTGTACTGTTATTGCTCTTAAAAGTTTGTTGTCATTGCTGAAAGTGAATCTGGTGCTAAGTCTACTCTGCTGCTATTCGACACTCTGCTGCTGAGTTAGATTTTGCTATTGTAGACTTGTTTGTTTTGTGGTTTTGGACTAATCTTTTGTAGGTTAAGGTTAACATGGATGTATTTACTGTATGTACAAGAAAGTAATTAAACATAAAAGTCAAGTTCATTCCATGGATAAAAGATGCAGATTACAAAGAAAGTTCATACAAAACACAAAAAGATCTACATCACATGATTTCTCCTAAGAAGACTACTCCATGGGTCCTTTTCCTTTGTCCTTAGGATTCGGCATCTTCTTGTGCACTCCCCTGGCTTGCATCTTCTCATCCCACAACCTTGGACAAGCAAGCCCTAACACAACCTTGAGGGTAGGTTTTCTTGATGACTTGGAGGATTCAGGAGCTTGAATGGGAGCCATTGATGCCAAAGCTGATTCAAGAGCATGTGCAAGAGCGTTTGGGAGCTTTTTGGCTAGCTCAGAAGTATTTTCCTCATGAGGAGCTCTTGATGTTCCCTCACCCCTTCTGTTGGTGGTGATTTATATCTTGGATGGTATGGAAGATAAGCAGCATTGATATCATGCTTAAACTTCCTGGCTTGTTCTTTTGTCCTCATTCTATTACGAGGAGGACAATATGGTGGAAGAAAGGGTGGAAGTGGCATAGTGTCAATTGGGAAATCAAACTCGGAATCAGAAGAATCAGAAGAAAGATTGACGACTTCGCGTTTAGGTGCCATGTGAAAGAGTTTGTTTTAGAATGAGATTGAATTTTACCGTGGAGAGATTAATTTGCTATATGGATGAGATTAGGGTTTGATTTGAGATAAAATTGGAAGTAATTAATGCATGGTTGGAAATTACCATTAACTTAGGATAATAAATGGAAGGTTTGACTTTTTGACCGTTTGACCAAGAAGTATCAAAGTGCGGTCAACTCTGCTGCTAGCCCAAAACACTCTGCTGCTAGTTATAACACTCTGCTGCTGGTGCTGCTGCTACTTAGGGTTCTGCTGCTCGGTTTAAAAGTGGAAGGGCGGTTATGTAACTTCCCAAATCAGTTTAAAAACCTAATTGATTCTCACAATTAGTTTT
>LBNU01028745.1:208747-219583 GCA_014162995.1 Artemisia annua | reverse complement strand
TTGCACCTTTACTCGATGTTACCCCTTCTAATCTAAGTACCACCTACGAAATCGAAATGGCTAATGGTAATTTGATAGGCACCAGTTCTGTTATGAAGGATTGTACTCTGACTTTGTTAGAAAAACATTTTTCCATTGACCTTATGCCTATACAACTTGGTAGTTTTGACGCCGTCATTGGTATGGATTGGTTATCCGCACATCATGCTAGAATACATTGTGATGAGAAAGCTGTCCACATTCCATTCGAAAATGAAACTCTCATTGTTCAAGGAGACAAAAGTAAACCTCGATATGGAATTATCTCATACCTTAGGATGATAAAACATGTGAACGAAGGATGTCAAGCATTCATGGTTCATGTTACGGAAAGTAAGTCGATCAAAAAGCGACTTGAAGATGTTCCTATTGTTAGAGACTTTCCAGAAGTATTTCCTGAAGATTTACATGGTCTTCCACCTAACCGTCAAGTAGAATTTCAGATTGAATTAGTACCTGGAGCAGCACCAGTAGCTAAAGCACCTTATAGGTTAGCACCCTCAGAAATGAAAGAACTATCGGAACAATTAAAAGAATTGTCTGATAAATGATTTATTCGACCAAGCTCATCACCTTGGGGAGCCCCGGTCTTATTCATCAAAAAGAAAAATGGATCTTTCCGTATGTGCATCGATTATCGAGAGTTGAACAAACTTACGGTAAAGAATCGATACCCATTACCCCGAATAGACGACTTATTTGACCAACTACAAGGATCAAGTGTATATTCGAAAATCGATTTAAGGTCAGGATATCACCAGCTAATAGTTCGGGAAGAGGATATTCCTAAAAATGCATTCAGAACGCGCTATGGACATTACGAGTTCCAAGTAATGCCATTTGGTTTAACCAACGCACTAGCAGTTTTCATGGATTTAATGAACAGAGTGTGCAAACCATATCTAGATAAGTTTGTGATAGTATTCATTGACGACATCTTGATTTACTCGCACAACGAGGAAGAGCATGCAGACCACTTGAGAATCATTCAAGAATTACTCAAGAAGGAAGAACTGTACGCTAAATTCTCGAAATGCGATTTTTGGATTCGCACCGTGCAATTTTTGGGACACATAATAAATAGTCAAGGTATTCATGTGGACCCTGCAAAAATAGAAGCCGTCAAAGGGTGGACATCACCTACAAACCCCACAGAGATACGTCAATTTTTAGGCCTTGCAGGTTACTACCGAAGGTTTATCGAAGGTTTTTCTAAGATCGCAAAACCTTTGACCAAATTGACTCAAAAGAATGAAAAATATATCTGGGGAGAAAAAGAAGAATCAGCTTTTCAGTTGTTAAAACAAAAGCTTTGTGAAGCACCAATATTAGCACTACCTGAAGGAAGTGAAGACTTCATAGTATATTGTGATGCTTCATACCACGGATTAGGAGCAGTTTTGATGCAAAGAAGCAAAGTGATAGCTTATGCATCCCGACAACTAAAGAAGCATGAGGAAAACTACACGACTCATGATTTAGAGCTAGGAGCGGTAGTATTTGCCCTTAAGATGTGGAGACACTATCTGTATGGCACTAAATGTACCGTGTTTACTGATCACAAGAGTCTTCAGCATATTTTGAATCAAAAGGAATTAAATATGAGGCAACGTCGTTGGCTAGAGTTACTGAGTGATTACGATTGTGAAATTCGCTATCATCCCGGTAAGGCCAATGTAGTAGCAGATGCGTTAAGCCGAAAGGAACGATTGAAACCTCTCCGGGTTAGATCGTTAGGAATGACCATTTGTTCGCCTCTTCCATCACAAATCCTTGCCGCTCAAAGCGAAGCTCTTAAAGAAGAGAACCGACCCAAGGAAAAGATCCATGGCATGCCTGAAAACAAGAATGGTTTCTTGAAAAGATCTGATGGAATGCTCTGTTTTAAAAACAGAAGTTGGGTTCCACACTTTGGAGGTATTCGTGATCTCATCATGCATGAGTCACACAAGTCAAAATACTCCATACACCCAGGTTCCGACAAAATGTATCAGGATCTAAAGAAACTATATTGGTGGCCAAACATGAAAGCTGACATTGCAGAGTATGTCAGTAAATGTTTGACATGTTCAAGAGTAAAGGCGGAATATCAGAAACCGTCAGGATTACTTGTACAGCCCGAACTTCCAATGTGGAAATGGGAACGTATTACTATGGACTTTGTCACCAAATTACCTAGGACTTCGACTGGTTATGACACGATATGGGTTATCGTTGATCGTCTCACGAAATCCGCACATTTCTTACCAATCAAGGAAACCGACGAGATGAATACGCTCGCTCAATTATACATAAAGGAAATAGTATCTCGGCATGGAGTACCGATTTCAATCATATCCGATCGTGATAGTCGTTTCACATCCCATTTCTGGGGATCTTTGCAAAAAGCTTTAGGAACAAAGCTAGATATGAGCACCGCATATCACCCTCAAACCGATGGGCAAAGCGAAAGAACCATCCAAACCTTGGAAGATATGCTTCGAGCATGTGTCATCGACTTTGGAAAAGGATGGGATAAACATTTGCCTTTAGTTGAATTCTCTTATAACAATAGTTATCATGCCAGCATAAAAGCAGCACCGTTTGAAGCTCTCTACGGTAGAAAGTGTAGATCACCTGTTTGTTGGGCAGAAGTTGGAGAAGTACAACTTACTGGACCAGACCTTGTACATGAAACTACGGAAAAGATAGTTCAGATCAAACAACGTTTACAAGCTGCCAGAGACCGGCAAAAGAGTTATGCCGACTTAAAACGAAAACCCATGGATTTTCAGATTGGAGACCGAGTTTTGTTAAAAGTATCGCCTTGGAAAGGAATGATACGTTTCGGAAAGCGTGGAAAGTTAAACCCACGATATATAGGTCCTTTTAACATCCTGGAAAGGATTGGACCTGTTGCTTATAAACTCGAATTACCAGAAGAACTTAGTAGGATTCATGACACTTTTCATGTGTCAAACCTCAAGAAGTGTTTGTCGGATGAATCTCTTATCATCCCACTGAAAGAAATTCGACTCGATGAGAAACTCATTTTCACTGAAGAACCAGTGGAAATCATGGATAGGGAAATCAAACAGCTTAAGCATAACCGTATACCTATCGTTAAAGTTCGTTGGGACTCTGAACGAGGACCAGAGTATACTTGGGAGCGCGAGGATCAGATTCGCACCAAGTACCCACACCTCTTCTCATAAACACCCGTGACAACCATCTTAGCCTCGAATTCCGGGACGGAATTCACTGTAAGGGGTATGTACTGTAGCCTCTCGTAAATTCCCGTACGATTAGTAAATACGTAAACTGGAAATAAAGGTATTTCGTTATTTAATATCCCCTTTTTACGAGTGACAAATTTTTTTTTTTGCATGACGTATTATGTGAATCTCTATGACATTGTGAAATGATCATTTACCTAGGAACGATGCTTGCACACAAACCTAGATAGTCTAATTATCGCGAATATATTTTAAACGTTTATATTTTATTAAATATACGTTTCGTTTAATTACCGGGTACTATTTATATATTTCCCGAGCCTACGAAAATTCCCGAGATTGGTCACTAATATTATTGGATCGTAACCCGACCCGTGAAACTTGCCAAGTTGGCCCCCGTGACCCAATGGGCCTTAAACCCAACTGCTAAACCAAACGGACTCCTTATATCTTTTTCTTTTTCTTTCTCTGCTGGGCCGAAACTCAAACAAAAGCCCACAGGCTTTTAAAGCCCAAACGCCACCCTTTAATTTTTTTTTCTTTCTTTTCTTTGTTTGCCCGACGAGACCAAGCCACAAACGCACCATTTTTCTTGCAAACTCGACACAAAAGACCACGACATTTTTACACAACTTGATTTGTGACCCAGCTAACTTTTAAAAGTGACAAACCCCATTCGTTTTCATGTTCGTTTGATACGCTAACTTTGGCCAAAGTAAAACAATGGAGTCACATGTGAAAGATAACCAAAAACATGTCCAAATCTTTCTAACAGCCTCACAAGCACACCAATGACTTCTAAACTAAATCACATGGTCAGTAAATGAACAGAGATTGTCAGGAAGGAATAGAAAACATTCCTTTGGTTGCTAGTGCTCGATTGGGCAAAGGAGAGGTGCCACACCATGCAAACGAGCCAACGCATGCCCTTGTAAGCTTCTTGTGCATATCCTCACTCTCAAAACTCACTATAAAACGATCCATGCAAACTCAGATTAACGCACACACTCAAAAGCATACACTACACAAGTTTACGTAAGGTGTTAATAAGAAATTGGGACGAGAAGTTTGCTAGGTATACGAGTTGTCCAAGTGATCCAAGAAGGTACACCTTTGCTCGTTGTGAACCTTGGTGTGTCGTGAACAAGCCTACGTTTCTCCTTTGTACCTACTCGAAACAAACAACTAAGAAAACTCCACCCCAAGTGGTGAGGTGAGCTCTTGGAGTCCCTCATTATATTTTATTTTCGTAATATGCACATTTACTTTACCTCGTATTCTCATAAATATTAAACGTAACGTACCTATATTATTCGACATATTAGATCTTTGACATGTTGTCTAACAAATTGTAACAAGATTCGAACATAATAATCATGAGTACATATTAAAAACCACACGCTAGCATGTTGCCATGACCCATTCGAAACACTTAGAATATTATCTAACTATTTCAACGTAACTATTGACCATTTACTTTGTCCCTTTATTTTGTAAAATGATAACGTGACATATATATATAAATTGACCTTCTCAATATTTTACACGTTAACTAACAAGTTACATTATGTTGTAAACATAAATCTAACGTTAAAACACTTAACTTGACACGTTTGTAGTCACTTGAACCTTTCGAATAAATATGAAAACACTTAGAAAATATTCTAAGTGTTGAAGCTATTTTCAAAATGAAGTTTAATCGATCACTTTGGTCATGTTAAACTCAAATTCGACACATGACCCGTGCATTTTATTACTCAACCTCATTGTCACCTTGGTAGACAATGGAAAGACACCTTCTATTCGAACCTATGAACTTATATAAGCATTGTACTCGACCCAATTTGAACCTACCAAAAACCGTTTTCTATAAAACTTATTAATATAACGTGGGCTTAATAAAAGCCCAATAAGCTTTTGTGATAAGCTGACCCCATAAGCTTGTTTCTAACATTTTTATACTCTAAAACTAAGCCCAAGGTCAGGCCCAAACACCTTGTTAGCCCAATGGACCTCAATTTCTTATTGGGCCTTATTAGTAGCTCGTTAAGGCCCAATAGGTGTAATAAGCTCTTTTTAAGCTATTAAGCTGTTGTAATAAGTTAATTGGAATGTCCTGAGCTTATTTAATAAGTCAAAAGGTTAAACTTTGAATTTGGTAAAATTTGGACTAAGTTTGCAAAATTTCTTAAACCGGGGACTAAAAGTGTAAAAATTGCAAACTTGTGGTAGAAACTGTCAATTCTGGAAATTTATGTTCTAAACTGTAAATAATAACATTTGGAGTTGAAAAATGTAAATGTTGATATTATTTGGACTTAAAATGAAACAACCGTTAACTTTGGACTAACGGTGTAAAATTATATTTGTTAAAGTTAAAAGTGTAACTTTGGTAAAACTTGAAGGATTTTTCTGTAAATATTATTTTATAAAAATAATATTAATGCTTATATGGAAGGACGTGTATTCGGGAATTAAAGAACGGAATAAGTTTTATATATATACGTTATATAATTAATATTAACGATATATAACGAAACGTACAATATTTCTTTATTCATGAAATTACTCTTATGACTTATTACGATGACCTTCCGTCAATCATCGATCAATATTCTTACAAGTTATAATTATATATATAACTTTGCTTTCGAACTTGAAGCATTTAACAAACACGAGTTTTGTTCGTAACTAAATAACTATTATTCGCGATAAAACCGGACTTAGACTATCAACTAAAACTTGCATTATCTTATAGGTTGTGTGTGAAGCCGTTTCCTTGCTTTGTTGAGATTACGATACAACTGTACTACTGAGATGAGTTCATAGCCCACTTTTTAACTGTTTTATGTGGGGGGATACATGCTTAAAAACCGAACACAAGTCTTTATTTTGGTATTGATATACCGGCTGACCGTTATTATTGCTTAAGTAGCTATTGCCAAAAGACCCTCGATCATGAACCTTAATCACTTGATGAGTGAACGTAAATAACTGTGAATAGATCTATTTGGGGCTGACAATACCCGTTTGGTCGTTGGAGAAAACTACCAAACGCACATTATTTTGATGACATAGGTTACTGGCAAAAACCTATCTTGGGGGCATATTATTATATTGCGTCATATTATTAAATATGATTGGCTGTCAAATCATTGTGTGTCATGAGCTTAATGCAATAAAGGGTATATATGTGAATTCTTTTCAACTTGTTTGATTGCATACGTTTGCAATAAATGACTATATCTTGTGTTCAACTGTTTAACTTTCAAATCTATGAATATCACTCAACTTTATGTTGACTTTTAGCATGTTTATCTCAGGACTTACGCAAGAAGGACCATAAAGGCACGGAGTGGGCATGTGGACTTAAACAAATACTTTATTTCATATTAAATAAATGTGTTGTTAAAATGTGAACATCTTATTATATGGTATTTTGGAATAAAGTAAATTTTTAAACATCACTTTGTGTTGTTTCTGTGATGGTGAAAAGATCCTCGAAGTAACACCAAAAAAGTCTTCCGCTGTTATTTTAAAAAGTCTTCCGCTGTTATGGTTAAATTTTGGGGGTGTTACAATAAACGGTTTGATTATGTCTACATGAAGGAAATAGTGATTAAGAGGCAAGACGAACAGCTCTACAAGTTTTGTGAAGCCGATTTCCCACATCTTTATCTAGATGACGTAGAAGATATGTATCTGGAGAAAGTTCAAGGAAGAATGAGGGGCTTCCCAACGTCAACTCAGTACAACTTCATCTCTTCCTTGCTCATGTACATCAGACAACTGATCATCCGTGAACGTGTAGAAGATCTACAGTTAGGTGTTGAAAGCTACCAGAATCATCTCAACTTGACCAAACCACAACTCATGATCGAAGAACTACATGACGCATCTCAACTAATGATTCTCCAAAAACCAAAGTTCGGGGTTACCTACCTCAACTCAAAGAATCAGCTACGGTTCATGCGGTTCGACGAGCTTCATAAGTTCTGTGATGCTACCTTGCAAAGAGTTCGTGATGGTCTAGTGGGGAGATTGACGGACGATCTGAACAAAGTAAAAGAAGGAAAGAATACCCGTTGGAATTCTAGCACAAGAAGAATGGTAAAGAACTTCATCCATGCCATTGAAGAAAGGCTCAACCGGAGGGAACAGATCAGGAGGCTGGAAAGTTATATCGGGGTTCGTCCATCGTTTCCGATCCTGACATTTCAAAGGCCCAATGCAAAGTTCACCGACTTCAATGCCTTGACCTCATCTCAGACTTAAGCTTTTGGTATAACCTTTCATTATTTCCAATTCATTCTTGATTATTGTGAATTATTAAGGCTTGTGTACACATAACAGTGCACAACCCATACCTTGTAAAGAAAGGACCCTGTGGTACGCTTCAGTGCTACAATCCTAAGATAAGGAGCGAAGGCTTCTTACTTTTGAGTAGAATTTATCAAACTTTTCAGATTTTCACAATTCTACTCAAAAGACAAGTATTTCACCTCAATGAGTATCCACAAGTTGAGGGGGAGTACTTGTACCAAAACATCGTTCTTAAAATCTCAAATCTTTGATGATAACTCCCCATAAGACTCAAAAAGCATATTTTAATCAAAATCGTTTGCAAAAACAACATTTGATATGCTATTTTTGAGGGGGAGAAGAAGAAAATGATCAAAATATGATGTGGCAAAGTTGTATCTCACTCGAGCTCGACTCAGAATTGACCCAAGAATTGACGAAACAAAAACCGTTAGTATTCGAAAGGATTTATCCGAGTAGATTGTACCGTTTCGAGAAACTCTTTCTAGACGTTACTTTGACGGGTCTAACTTCCTTTATGGAATGTTTACAACTTCAAGGTAGTTATTAGGGCTAGTTGTCACCTAAAAACTGACAATGCATCCCTTTAACTAAGCAACGTAACCGTGTCCCTCGGGTACATGTCTATTAAGAGTGGATCAATTCTAAAGTGCTAACTTCTCCCGCATGTGTTATTTTCCGCAAAATATTCATAAGCACATGTGGAGGGGGAGTATTTCATAAGAAAATAAAACCCTCAAAGTGTTATAAAATTTTTTTATTCACAAACACTTTGAGAGATTTTCAAATGAATGGTTTCAAAAGGCATCACTAGGATAGTCATGGAGTTATAAGGTGACTAAGGTTAGGAATAACCGTCCTATGATCCGCCTAAACCGGAGGGATCTACCCAAGGACATCACCAATAGTTAGTATTTAGAAGTCCTTAGGTATGATTCGAAAAAGGAGTAATGAATGAAACGGAGAAAGAAGGGGTTGAAGAATTAAAAAGAAACGTTATGAAAAGGGTGAAAAGAAATGAGCCCTCCAAATTATTCAACCTTAGGGCAGACACCGGGTTCAATTCATATGCTACTGGTTGTTGCTAAGGCGACACCGGTATTGAAGATAAAAGACGTCATGGACCCAGTGACGCATGCACCTTAACCTTCTAGCCACTCGGGTATCTCTCAAAAGATACTTGTTTCATTCTCACGGGGAACCGTTGTAATCTATCGACCTTCTATTTAGAGTTGGTTGATATTGAAACAGGAGACCCTGCCCCAATCTCCGCATAGGAAACCATAAGTTGCACTAATTGAGTCTAGAGCCACGAGATACATCAAAGATCTCTTAGGTACACTTAGTAATCTTACATTGGTTGTTCTACATCAATGGACACCAATTGTAAATTATCGAGTCCTTCGCAGATCTTAGCAATCTGCCTAGAACGTTCATGAGGGATTTACTTAGGTATTTCTCGAATGATTGAACGGAAATCCTGCCAGGGTCAACATCAAACAGCCCTGACAGCAGGTCACTTCGGTAATTCCTCGTGGGTTACGCTTAGTGTTTACGATGGCTTCAAACGGTCTACAGTCGTGGGGTGATCTCCAGCGACTCACCTAATCGTGGGTGTACTTAGTTGTGCCCGTGTAAGCTCCTTAGGGGGTATCCGATTAGGAACGGCCTTGGCGCGAATTAGAAGGAGTCTTCACACTATGCTGTTGACGAATTCTAGTTCAAACCTGTAAGTACCGGTTGTATTATTGCTAACTGTTTTATTTCAGGTACAAATGCCATCTTGAACACCAACTTCCACATGCTCATACATACATCTCAAATGCCAAAGAAAGCTCGATGCAACATCACAGTCTAAAGAAAAGATTCTACGACAACAATCATGAATCTTCAACAACAAAGACAAAGAGCTACGAATGCATAACTACAACACAGTCAAAGATGTATGAGCATGTCAGAATGTAGCGAATTCATTGGAGATACCGAAAGTGACGTATAGCGGATTACAACATCATCTATCATTTTCACATCAACAAAGACAAAGAACAAAGAATGATGAATCACTTATACTACAATCATTTTGAAGACGTCTAAAGCTACAAATGTCAACAGCTAAAGTCCAAAGACAAAGACGTCAAGCAACCTCGATGACCGTGATGAACTTCCATCCTTCAAAAATCCTTCATGACCGATCCTTAGAGGGAGATTGTTAGGATCATAGTTTTCAACTATTCAGTCAAGTCTCGGTCATTTCAGTAAATGTAATAGGTTGCTAGAATTATCACTTTTATCTTAATTATGTTTGTTACTCGTATGGTTATGTGTAGTCCAATAAGGTGTCCAATGGGCCTTGAAGCCCATGACTTAGATGATAGGGAAGGAAGGGAGTGTTGCCCTATCCCTCTCCTATAAATAGGACACCATGTATCTCATAATATTTGTTGGTTAATTTCATATCTAAAGGAAACTCTTGTTCTTTCATCTTTCATATTGATCTTAATCAACCAAGTCTAATTCTCATCTCATTTCTTTCATTTGAATACTTGTGTTTACTAATATGGTGACCTAACAAACTTGAATTAGATTGACCCTTAAGCTTATTCCTAAACTCTAGATTGTCTACACCAAAATAAGAAACATCTTTCCTAGGTGGTTGAAAACTTCCAGTGGTAGTAGGAACTGCATGATACCCCTCATCTTTCTTAAATTTAGGAGGTGTTGGGCTTATGGGTTCCTCATCACTAGATGTGTTTTCTTCTGAACAAGTTTCAAATTCACTAGTTGAGATTTCTTCTGAACTATCTTGTTCCTTAGCACTAGGTGTGGTCTCATCTGAGCTACTATATTCAACACCAAAACCTAGACCAGTTTTATCATTAGCTCTTCTTTGTTTTTCATAAAAACTAGCATGTGAAAGACCAGCTTCTTTCCAACTAGCAAGTTTTTCTAACAAAACATCTCATTCTTTAGTCATCTTTTCTAATTCAGACACCTTACATCCTAACTTCCATTCACTTAGTTTTAATTGATAGTCCTGTTGCTGATATTTTTCTGCCCAAGCTACTTCATTATTTTCATGTGTAATTATTTTGGCCTCTAATGACTCTAAAGTGAATTGATAACCAAGTACTTCAGACCTAGCTTTAGTATGTTTATCTATTTCAGACACATAGTCATTAAGTAACTTTTGATAAACATCATTACACTTAGAGCATACCTCAGTAGTAGTGGGTGAACTTGGTGAAGTAGCAACCATAGC
>LBNU01028745.1:156499-182004 GCA_014162995.1 Artemisia annua | reverse complement strand
ACTTACCGTTAGTTAAATTCTCATACAACAACAGTTATCATGCCAGTATCAAGGCAGCACCGTTCGAAGCACTTTATGGTCGAAAGTGCAGATCACCCGTTTGTTGGGCAGAAGTTGGAGAAGTACAACTCACTGGACCGGATCTAGTTCATGAGACTACCGAGAAGATTATTAAAATAAAACAGCGTTTACAAACCGCTAGAGACAGACAGAAAAGTTACGCCGACTTAAAGCGAAAACCCATGGATTTTCATATTGGAGATAAAGTTATGTTAAAAGTATCACCTTGGAAAGGAATGATACGATTCGGAAAGCGGGGAAAGTTAAACCCCAGATTCATCGGTCCATTCAAAATCCTAGAAAGGATAGGATCCGTAGCATATAAGCTCGAACTACCGGAAAAGCTTAGTCGCGTTCATGACACCTTTCATGTGTCAAACCTTAAGAAGTGCCTATCCAATGAATCTCTTGTCATTCCATTGAAAGAGATACAACTTGATGACAAACTCCTTTTCACCGAGGAACCGGTAGAAATCATGGATAGGGAAATTAAACAACTTAAGCAAAACCGTATCCCTATTATAAAAGTTCGTTGGGACTCCAAACAAGGACCGGAGTACACTTGGGAGCGCGAGGATCAGATTCGCGCCAAGTACCCACATCTCTTTTCATAGACACCCTTGACAACCATCTTAAACTGAAATTCCGGGACGGAATTCACTGTAAGGGGTATGTACTGTAGCCTCTCGTAATTTCCCGTATGCTTAGTAAATAATAAACATAAATATAAGGTATCGCGTTATATTAATTACCATTTTTATGAGTGACAAATTTTTTTTATATATGACTTGTTATATAAATCACAACGGTAAATTGTGATTTATCTTTTGCCTAGGAACGATGCTTGCACACAAACCTAGATAGTCTAATTATCGCGAATATATTTTTAAACGTTTATATTTTATAATATACGTTTCGTTTATTTACCGTGTACTATTTATATATTTCCCGAGCCTACGAAAATTCCCAAAATCGCTCACTAATATTATTGGACCGTAACCCGACCCGTGAAACTTGCTAAGTGGGCCCTCGTGACCAATTAGGCCACCTAAACCCAAACTACAACCAAACGGACTCCTTAATATTGTTTTCTTTTTCTCTTCTGCTGGGCCCAAACGAACCCCAAGCCCATCAGGCTTTTGAGCCCAAACGCCCCATTATATTTTTTTTTTCTTTTTTCTTTCTTTGTTCCAGTCGCGAGGCACACCCAAAACACCCTTGTTATCTTGTGATTTCGAGACACAACTAGGTTATATCTTTGCACCTACTAATTAACCATCTAGCAAAGAATTGGGAATGATAAATATCGCTGCCCATTTCGTTCGTTCACTACCCTAGAAATGACCAAAGTGAAACCCCCAACTCGTATAACCAAAAACGTGTCACCATTTTCCTACGAGCCTCCCATGCTCCCCAATGACAACCAAATGAACACTATACCTCTTGTGAGTGTCAGGAGTGAACAGGCTTGTCAGGAATGTATAGTGAACATTCCCATTGTTGCTAGTTCTCGATTGGACAAAATGTGTTGTGCCACCCCTTGAATTCGAGCCAACACATCAACACTTGTGAACCTTGTGAACTTATCATCATCTCCAAAACACTCTATATAACATCCCATGCAACCCTCAGTTGAACTCACACACACAAACGTACCAATACTATACTCTACGTGAAGATTGCAAGTCAAGTTGGGACAAGAAGTTGGCGAGGTGTACGAGTTGTAGAAGTGATCCAAGGAGAACCTAGTTAGCTCGTCTTGAACCTTGGAAGGCCGTGAACCATCGTACCTTGATCCTTTGTTCTAATTCGAACCACACGTACCATTTTACCCCACCTTTTGAGGTGAAGTAAGTCACTCGACACCCTTTTTCCTTATTTTCTTTTTGTTACTTTTGTTTTTGGCACATTTACTTTGCTTATTTATTTCGTTATATAATAACGTAACATACACATATTATTTGACATCCTAAATAATAACAGCCCAGTAAACAAGATATGAAAAGTTTCAAACCTAAAACTAATGTTTACGTGTAGAACATAACAATTTTACATGGTACTAAACCCATACGTATAAAATGAAAACACTTAGAAATAATCTAAGTGTTGAAACAGTTTCAATTTGTGGATTTACTCGAACACTTTGGCCTCGCCATTTATAAATTCGACCCACGACCTATACTTTTTATTGTTCGACCTCTTTAACACCTTGGTTAACAAATGAATGACATATTTCATTTGACCTAAAGATCACATTCGAACCCTTTGCCCGACTCCTTTCATAGCGACCAAAACAGTTTTATAAAAACTAAAACCACCTAACGTGGGCTTATTTAGAGCCCATTAAGCTTATTTGATAAGCTGGTCCTATAAGCTCTACTCTAACATTTTTACACTCTAAAATTGAGCCCAAGTCCAGGCCCAAATGTCCCGTTAGCCCAATGGATCAAAAATCCTTATTGGGCCCTTAACATGTCTCGTTAAGGCCCAATAAGTGAGATAAGTTGTTTTAAAAATAATAAGCAGTTTCTATAAGCTAAATAAGATGTCCTAAGCCTATATGGAAAATAATAATGATAAGTTTTTAATTTCATAAATTTTGGACTAAGTTTGCAAAATTTCTTAACTTAGGGACTAAAACTGCCAAAATGGGAAACTTAGGGTCTAAACTGTTAAAACTGTTTTTATGAGTTAGAAACTATTAATATTGAAACATGGAAGTGAAAAATGTAAATTTTGATGCTTTTGGACTAGAAATGTAATAATATTTAACTTTGGACTAACGGTGTAAAACTTATACCGTTAGGGTTAAAAGTGTAATTTAGTAAAACTTGGAGAATTTTTCTATAAATATTATTTTATAAAAATAATATTAATGTTTTATATATAAATACACATATTTAATATAAAACTTTTATAAATTTAAACTTATATAAATACGTTATATAATTCGTAACTATAATTAAATTAACGATACAACGATACATTATTTATTTCTTTTAACGATACGTGTATTTCATGTCCTTTATAAGTTACAATTACGACTTATCGGCTACAAACTTGACTTATTAATAATGACTTCACATCGATCATCGATCATTTTACTTACAAGTTATATAAATATATAACTTTGTTTTTGAACTTTAGGCATTTAAACAAACACGAGATTCGTTCATAACTAAATGACTAGTATTCGCGAGAAAACCAGACTTAGACTATCAACTGAAACTTGCATTATCTTTTAGGTTGTGTGTGAAGCCGTTGTCTAACATCTTTGAGTTTACGATACCACTAAATCTACTGTACCACTAAAGTGAGTTCATAGCCCACTCTTTAACTGTTTTATGTGGGGAGAAACATGCTCAAAACCGAACACAAGTCTTTTATTGGTATTGATATACCGGCTGACCGTTATTATTGCTTAAGTAGCTATTGCCAAAAGACCCTCGATCATGAACCTTAATCACTTACAGGGTGAACGTAAATAACTGTGGATAGATCTATTAGGGACTGACAATCCCCGTTTGGTCGTTGGAGAAAACTACCATACGCACATTATTTTGCTGACATAGATTACTGGCAAAAACCTATCTTGGGGGCATATTATTATGTTACATCATATTATTAAATATGATTGGCTGTTAAATCGTTGTGTGTCATGAGCTTAATGTAATAACGGATTTGAATTATTTTCAACTTGTTTGATTGCATACATTTGCAATAAATAACTATATCTTGTGTTCAACTGTTTATTTTCAAACCTATGAATATCACTCAACTTTTGTTGACTTTTAGCATGTTTATCTCAGAAATTAAGCAAGAAGGACCATGAAGGCACGGAGTGGGCATGTAAACTGACACGGACTTAAATAAATGTTTTTAATACATTCCAAATAAAACTTGTTGTTAAATTATGTAATACTTTAATGTCATGAATATTCGGTATTTTGAATAAAACTAAACTTTAATAAGTCCCTTGTGTCGTTTTCTATGATTGTGACAAAGATCCTTGAAGTAATACCCCGAAAGTCTTCCGCTGTCATTGTTAAGTCTTCCGCTGTTATTGACAACTTTTGGGGGTGTTACAATGGTAAGCAGAGTGTCGATCACTAAGAGTGGAACGTATTATCTAGTTAGCCTAATCAGTATTTTAATATCCTAAGTTAGTTTTACAGTCTAATCTAACAAAAGGGGGTTCAGCCTGAGAGACTGGCACAGTTTGGTTTTATTAAATAGTAAATAAACTAATGAGCACTAATCAGCGAATAGCAACACGTACACAGATAGATAATAGAAGCCGAAGAAGGCCTGTCCTGATATTTAAGCAGCTTGTCACTTTTTTTATTGCTAGTTTTATATGATGAGTATCGTAATCTAATCTGTCTTGTTGGATCCTAAATATAGGCGAGTAAACTCTTAATGATCACTTATGTCTATCCTACTTTCTAAACACTAGATAAGTAGACGAGGAACATGTATGGAAGCCCACAGGCTCAGCTAGATACAGAGGTTATCAATGCACATATACAAGTCACCAAAACATCATCATATAAACTTTAATTGATGGGAAAGCAATTTTAAGGGGAGCAGTATGGTGGCCACAAGCCCATCAATCCTGGTGAATTAAAGCGTACTAATATAATAAAACAAAACTATTTAATGAATTAAAAACATGCAGGACCTTCTTAATGCTCTAATATCTTCGTTTGGGGTGTGTCTTGTGATGCTTCTTCGACTGGATTTGTCTCCTTAGGGTTTGGCTGCACAAAAAATTCGTGTATGTCTTGGGGTATTTATAGTTTCTTTCTGAGGGCACGATGCGGCGCATCGAGTAAGTAGATGCGGCGCATTGACTTAACTTCGCGTGGGGTCCAGGATTAATATATTATGGAATATTCGTACACCGTCTTCGGATGCGGCGTATCTTTATCTTTATGAGGCGCATGTCGTTCAGAGTCTTGGATTGTATCTGGTGAAGTCTGGATAGTGATACACCATATATCAGATGTATAATGCGGCGTATCTTGAGTAGAACAAGCTTGATCTTCTTCGTTTACCAAAGTTTCATATGCGACGCTTGATAGAATTACATGAGGCGCATTCTTCAAAGTCAGGCAATGGTCTTCGAATTCATGTATGTTATTGCGGCGTATTTGTTAAGAGTGATACGGAGCATCTTCTGAATTTCAGTAGACTTTTGACATCTTGCTAGTTTTGCTCTATAATTCGTCCAAAATCTCCAAGTTTCACCAATTGCTTGTTTTTACCTGAGAATTACTAAACTAAAAAATTAAGTATCAATTCTCATAAATAATATAATAAAACAAGTCAAATAAATAGGATAAATGATGACAATAATATGTACTTATTTGATGTCATCAAATATCCCCCCACTTGAGCTTACTTGTCCCCAAGTAAACTATAGATTGATAATTATGAAAATGTATCCTAAAAGGTATTAGGATTTATTTGTATCATTAAGCATGTATTCGTTTTATCATAATCACATAACCAAACACTTAACGAAGTAGAAACAAAATAACAATTTTCAATATCAAAACAATTCAAAATCGTTTAGTTGCTTAGTCATGACGAATATTCTATCATAAGCTTGGCAAGCATACGCATCTCCCCCACTAAATCCAAGGAGTAACAAGTCTAAAACGGTAAAAAGGGTTTTGAGGCTTAAGGGTTAAACCTAGCTTCGTTCAAATATTTCCTGCATAAACTTAGTAGATCGCAGGCGTGAGTCCTCGACGCTTCAACTAACGGATGGTCAATAATGCACTCCTTGGATACCTAGCGCGTTATTTGCATAACGGATGGTCACCATGTCACACACTAGATCGCTAGCGCGTTAGTCAATTAATCTAATACTCGGATGGTCACTACCTTATTCATACTTTAATATTCTCACTTGGCCATCACCATATCCGGATGCTCGAAAGCTAACAACGAATACAATGATACGATTGGGTAAGGATAACATTTAGGATATAAATTGATGTAAAATAAAAAATAAACAAACAAATAGATTAAGTCCTAATGTATGGTTAATCACTTTCCCACCCATCCCATGAATAAGACTCATATCATTGAATAACTCACGCTTTTGACTCATGTAACTCACGCTTTAGGTAGACACGAATTATACTCAATAAAATCTCAATCAAAGAATAAACCTTAGTTGACCTTCCCATAACGGCCAACTCCTATTCAATCCATAAATATATTACAACAACAAATAGTGGAGATATCATCACTTAATACAAAACTTTACAATAGTTGGTTAAAATAAACTTCCAACTTTTTCTTTTTTCTTTTTCTTTTCTTTTATTTTTTTCTATTTTTTTTACAATACTAAGATGTGTAAAATTTCACTATACCACTATAATGATAACTCTGGATAAATTTTTAATACTTTTTATAACTTTCAGAAATAACTGTAATAGTGAAAGTAGTAAACACACGAAAAATAGACTAAAGATTATACAATATGTACTTTCACTCCAATTGCATTGTGAAATTTCCCGACCTAACCAAAGATAATGAATTACGCATGCTAACACAGTTAATGTAAGGAAACACACTTTACCTATAGTAACTAACCACGGACTTTAATCTACAGGGTAGGCGAAGGTGTAAGGTGTAACGAAACAATTAACACATGTGTATGAATCGAAAGGAATGGCTCTGAGGGTTTTTCCAGGGGTATCTTACTCTAAAAATGAGAGTAACAAACATGTATAGGCTTTTTGGGTGTAATCATAGAAATTTACCAAGTTAGACAAGTCACTCCAATTATATCAATAATACTCATTATGGTGGTCTCGAATAGTATACAAGACAAGTTCTAAAGTTTACAAGTCACCGACTCACTAAAGTTTTTAATTTTTGGAAAAATAAGGTTATGTGAGCGGCTATGTAATTTAGACTTAAACCAAAAACATGCTAAAAATTTTAAATTTTGATATATTAAGTTTTAAGCATATTTTGAAAAGTTTGGGACAACTAAGCGTTCTAATTCTCCATCCCCCCAGTTAAGTTAAACAACGTCCTCGTTGTTTGTATTAAAAGTTAAAAACTGGAAAATAAAAAAATTAGAACGAAAAAACTCCCCTGAGATTTGCTCGGTATGATCCTCCATTATGCGTTTATGAGAAATCTTTTATTCTATGGATGAAAAGCGTTCAATCCTCTCCATGAATGACGTCTCCATAGAAAGTACGTGAATTTATTATACCACCAAAACTTTAACTCACTTGAGTTAAAAAGGTTACAACTTGTGTAATTCATTAGTAGTTAGTAAAAATTAAACCTAAAAATAAAACTGTAAATCATCAGGTCAGTCGATACGCCGCATCCTATGTAAGAGGATGCGCCGTATCGAGCCTGGAATTAATACGAATCAGAAAATAAATGCGTCGCATCCTTAACCAGGGATGCACCGCATTAAATGAACTGACAGAAAGTTTTAAGGTCTAAAAATAAAAATGCTGAAAAATAAAACGGATATGACCAGTGCAGATGATACGCTGCATCCTATGATGGGAATGCGTCGCATCTTCTGCAGGTCTGACATATTCGACACAAACAGAAAAAAAATAAATCCGGTTTGCCTCCCGGTTAGCACTTGTCTTTATTCCAGAGTCTTCAAGTTAGACTCACGTTCAGCTCCTATTCCAGTATTTCTGGTTCAAATTCGACAACTTTGTTTTTCGCGTCGTTAATTTGATTATCAAAGTACTTTTTCACTCGTTGTCCATTTAATTTGAATATATAACCATTTTTATCACATATTTCGATAGTTCCATATGGATATACCTTTTTAACAACAAAAGGACCTGTCCATCTTGATTTCAGTTTTCCAGGATACATCTTTAGTCGAGAATTGAATAGCAACACTTTTTCTCTAGTAGAGAATTCTTTATCTCCACGTAGCCTCGAGTCATGCCATCTTTTAGTTCTTTCTTTTTAGATCTTTGTGTTCTTATAGGCTTCATCTCTCAGCTCGTATAGTTCATTGAGTTATGAAACGGTCTTTAGCAGCAGCTTCCATATCCATATTACATTGTTTCAAAGCCCAATATGCTTCGTGTTCAATTTCGACCGGTAGGTGGCATGCTTTCCCATAGACAAGGCGGAATGGTGTGCATCCCGTTGGTGTCTCAAAAGCGGTACGAAATGCCCATAGGGCGCCATTTAATTTATCTAACCACCCTTTTGAATTGTATCCAACTGTTTTTTTCAAGAATGCGTTTGATAGCCCGATTGGTAACTTCAGTTTGCCCATTGGATTGAGGATGGTATGCTGTGGAATTCTGTGATAAACTCCATATGGTTGCAAAGCTTTTCCTAGGTGGTGATTGCAAAAGTGTGTGCCCCTATCACTAATCAAGGCTTGAGGAACTCCAAATCTAGCGAACAAACTTAGCAAAAAATTTAGCACTACCTTGCTATCATTTGTTGGTAATGCTCGTGCTTCGACCCATTTTGATACGTAGTCAACAGCTATTAGAATATACTTATTTCCTTTCAAGTCATGCTTTACCAACAGAACCTCGTTAAGTACCTTCAAAAATTGGTGCACTTCAATCGCCAATCCATTAATCATGTTGTTTTTTTCTTTTAGTAACAGCTCATGACTAGCCCTGAATTCTTTAATAAAGTTCTTTGCATCATGATGTTCTTTTTCGCTCGCTTGCGCAATCATTTGCGCGAACTCTTCGATAGTAAGGTTCATTCGAGGTCTTCCAAACCAGCTGGGAAAAATACCAAACATCGTTCCTGAAATTTAAAACAAGTAGATTTCAAAGTAAAAACTTTCTAATGCACAGGTAAGTTAGTTAGAATTTTCTCCGTTCGGGAGGAACAAAAGTTGCTGATATCTGTAGACGATGCGCTGTATCCTGGAAAAAGGATACGCCGTATCTAGTTACGTTAAAATTAAATCAGACTTTTATTCAGAAGATCTATACACCGCTTTTAAATTAGAATGCGCCGTATCTTGTTGAGTATCAAAAATNTTAAAACAAGTAGATTTCAAAGTAAAAACTTTCTAATGCACAGGTAAGTTAGTTAGAATTTTCTCCGTTCGGGAGGAACAAAAGTTGCTGATATCTGTAGACGATGCGCTGTATCCTGGAAAAAGGATACGCCGTATCTAGTTACGTTAAAATTAAATCAGACTTTTATTCAGAAGATCTATACACCGCTTTTAAATTAGAATGCGCCGTATCTTGTTAAGTATCAAAAATCGGTTATATTTACAAAAATTTAAATGCGCCGCACAAGCAGAAGCTAATGCGCCATATTTTCGTTACGTTTCAAAATACAAGATTTTTGATTCAGTAAACGCGCCGTATCGATAAAAATCGATGCGTCGCTTCTGTTTAATTAATTCAAAAACTGTTTTTAATTAAATATATAATACGCCGTATCTGTGGAAACAGATGTGTCGTATGGCGTTTAGGGTTTCGAAAAATTTTCTGATTAAAAACAGAATACGCCGTATCTTGGGGATAGATGCGCCGTACTCGAATTATTAAACGCGTTGTATTTATAAAAAGTTAAAATGTAATACGCCGTATCTGAGAAACAGATGCGCCGTATCATTTGTATCAGCAGCATACAATGACAGCAGTTATTCAGAAAAACAAAGAAAATAAATTAAAACAAAAATTACAGAAAAACAAAAACACACAAAAAAAGCAATAAATATGCAAATTATACAATGAATGCAATCTAATATACAACAATGTTAGCGGTTACAATCTAAAAACCTAAAAAGAGAAAAACTAATTAAAATTCTAATCAGATAAACAGATAATAACAATTTACTCCCCGGCAACGGCGCCAAAAACTTGATGTGCTGCGTGTGTCATTGCGGTTTAGCAGTATTAATGCCTACTCAAGTTTTAAATTTATATTTAGCCGACTTATTAATAACACACACACTTAACGAGCAGTGTACCCGGTCAGTATGAATATAATGGTAAGCCGAGTGTCGATCACTAAGAGTGGAACGTATTATCTAGTTAACCTAATCAGTATTTTAATATCCTACGTTAGTTTTACAGTCTAATCTAACGAAAGGCGGTTCAGCCTAAGAGACTGGCACAGTTTGGTTTTATTAAACAGTAAATAAACTAATGAGCATGAATCAGCGAATAGCAACACGTACACAGATANAAGCAGAAGCTAATGCGCCATATTTTCGTTACGTTTCAAAATACAAGATTTTTGATTCAGTAAACGCGCCGTATCGATAAAAATCGATGCGTCGCTTCTGTTTAATTAATTCAAAAACTGTTTTTAATTAAATATATAATACGCCGTATCTGTGGAAACAGATGTGTCGTATGGCGTTTAGGGTTTCGAAAAATTTTCTGATTAAAAACAGAATACGCCGTATCTTGGGGATAGATGCGCCGTACTCGAATTATTAAACGCGTTGTATTTATAAAAAGTTAAAATGTAATACGCCGTATCTGAGAAACAGATGCGCCGTATCATTTGTATCAGCAGCATACAATGACAGCAGTTATTCAGAAAAACAAAGAAAATAAATTAAAACAAAAATTACAGAAAAACAAAAACACACAAAAAAAGCAATAAATATGCAAATTATACAATGAATGCAATCTAATATACAACAATGTTAGCGGTTACAATCTAAAAACCTAAAAAGAGAAAAACTAATTAAAATTCTAATCAGATAAACAGATAATAACAATTTACTCCCCGGCAACGGCGCCAAAAACTTGATGTGCTGCGTGTGTCATTGCGGTTTAGCAGTATTAATGCCTACTCAAGTTTTAAATTTATATTTAGCCGACTTATTAATAACACACACACTTAACGAGCAGTGTACCCGGTCAGTATGAATATAATGGTAAGCCGAGTGTCGATCACTAAGAGTGGAACGTATTATCTAGTTAACCTAATCAGTATTTTAATATCCTACGTTAGTTTTACAGTCTAATCTAACGAAAGGCGGTTCAGCCTAAGAGACTGGCACAGTTTGGTTTTATTAAACAGTAAATAAACTAATGAGCATGAATCAGCGAATAGCAACACGTACACAGATAGATAATAGAAGCAGAAGAAGGCCTGTCCTGATATTTAAGTAGCTTGTCACTTGTTTTATTGCTAGTTTTATATGATGAGTATCGTAATCTAATCTGTCTTGTTGGATCCTAAATATAGGCGAGTAAACTCTTAATGATCACTTATGTCTATCCTACTTTCTAGACACTAGAAAAGTAGGCGAGGAACAGGTATGGCAGCCCACAGGCTCAGCTAGACACAGAGGTTATCAATGCACATATACAAGTCACCAAAAATATTATCATATAAACTTTATTTGATGGGAAAGCAATTTTAAGGGGAGCAGTATGGTGGCCACAAGCCCATCAATCCTGATGAATTAAAGCGTACTAATACAATAAAACAAAACTACTTAATAAATTAAATACATGCAGGACCTTCTTACAGCTCTAATATCTTCGTTTGGGGTGTGTCTTATAATGCTTCTTCGACTGGATTCGTCTCCTTAGGGTTTACTTGCAAACAAAATTCATGTATTTCTTGGGGTATTTATAGTTTCTGTCTGAGGGCACAATGCGGTGCATCGAGTAAGTAGATGCGGCGCATTGACTTACCTTCGCGTTGGGTCCAAGATTAATATATTCTGGAATATTCGTACACCGTCTTCAGATGCGGCGTATCTTTATCTTTATGCGGCGCATGTCTTTTAGTGTTTTGGATTGTATTTAGTGAAGTTTGGATAGTGATACGCCGTATGTCAGCAGTATAACGCAGCGTATCTGGAGTAGAACAAGTTTGATCTTCTTCGTTGACCAAAGTTTCATATGCGGCTGATGAGACGAAAAATGTTACGTGTTTAAGGGGTCATTTAAGCCCTAAGTCGTGATAATATGATCAAATATTGCCTCAAATCGTTTCTTTTGTGAATTTAGGTAATTTGAAGAGGAATTCTGGAAAAGGAAGCATTTTGGACATTTTTGGAGCATAAAAGTGAAATAAACGACAAAGTCAAGAATCCAAGTTGGAAACAGTACCTGACGGCGTCAAGCACCACAAGGTGACGCCGTCACTCATTGATGAAGAGGTGGATAGTTACTTTACACATGACGGCTCAAAAAAATTTTGAGTCATTTACACGTGACGGCGTCACGTGTTATTTCACCAAGTGCGTCTAGTGTTAAATCAAAGGGAGACGGCCCATAACCCAAACCAACAAGACGGCGTCAAGAGTAGATCTAGGCAATCAAGAAACCCTAACACGGCGAGGTGACGGCGTCAGGACCCAAAAGGTGACGCCGTCACCATTGTAAATCTATATATAATTTTTGATTTATCATTCATTAAGAGAGGACTTTTGGTAGGAACTTAGGGTACGAACCCTAGTCGACTTTTGCAGCTATTTTGAGGTTTCAAACCCTCTTTTCTTTCATGTTTAATTAAGAATAAGTTATCCTTTAATCATTCAATATGTCTATGTATTGTTTGATTATATCGTATGCTTTTCTTTCCTTTAACATGCTAGGCTAGGTTTGTTTGTGTTTGCTTAGGTCTAATGAAACCTAGTTATTGATTATTCATTGATTGGTTTGTTATTAATTGTTGTGGGTGGATTTTTATCGATGTTAGGCTTAAGAAAACTGGCAATACTCCAAATGGTAATATGCTTGAACGTCTTAAGAAACATGAATCGGATGTGTACTACGGTTAATTGGTTGTGCTTATTATATAAGCCACTGTTTAAAATCCCTATGATTGGGCGCTTTACGTGTCGTTGTAGGAGGAGATAAGAGCTTATAGAGTTGCGGAAGATTGTACACAGCCCCACGAATGGTATTAAGACTATACCCCGGCATCCACAAATTGTAGCAAACCTATCAATCAATAAAAGATAACTAGGGAGTAAGGAAACCTAAGTAAACACGTTTGTCTCTATATTAGAAGTCTCTCACATTTATTTTCTTGTTATTTTATTTTTATTGATTTTGTAGTTATTTGGGTTAGTTGACTAGCAACTAATTCCGCCCACTCTTCCTATAACCGGGATTTTTACTTGCTTTCCTTAAAATATAAAATACAAAAAGAATCATCCCTCACCTCTAGACCTAGTTGAATCCATTTCAATCCTAACGAACACTATTCCCCAAGTAGAACAATCAATCCCCCGGTACTTGCCACTATACTATACTACATCGGTCAGGTACACTTCCTGGTGGGGATTGCAAGCTTCTCAAGATCCCTTGAGAAGTAAAACCTTTTGCAAGGTTGCAAAACCACGCATCAAGTTTTTGGCGCCGCTGCCGGGGAATAGTTATTGCTTAGGTTTAAATTTATTTTTATTAATTCTACTCATTAGATTCCTTTCTAGTGAGATTTTTATTTTCTTTTTATTAGGATTTCTTTAGTCTATTTTTTTCTTCGTTTCTTTGTTCGTAACCATTGCCATCCGCCATCTTGGAATGTGGTAATATCTTTGATCCCATCAACCCACCACAACAAAACCCACCGCAACAAAACCAACCTCCTAGAGCCCGCACTTTAGGAGAGTACTCCCGACCTAGCCACTAAGGCTATCGAAACACCATTTAGCTCACTCAAGGAGCCAATGTGTCTCCCCTGCGATCCAACACCATCCGGTTGGTGCAAAGTGGATGTGCATTCCATGGACTTCGTTTCGAAGATCCAAATCAACACCTTAAGGATTTCCTCAAAATCGTAGATTCCATAGACCCTGATGTTGAAACTCGAGAGACGACCTGATTGCGTCTCTTCCAATTCTCCCAACGTGACCAAGCTAGTCAATGGCTTGAGCGTTTACACGCGGGATCCATCACATCTTGGGATGATCTCACCTCTCGTTTCCTTGCTCAATTTTTCCCACCGGGGAGAACCACAAAGTTAAGGAATGACATCTTGATGTTTCAACAACGTCAAGGCGAAACCCTTTACGAAGCATGGACTTGTTTCAAGGACTTACTTCAAAAAGTCCCTCATTATGGCATAGATCTTTGGCTCTAAGTCCAAATCTTCTATGACCATATCAATCTCTCCACGAGGGAAAGCATTGACCAAGCGGCCGGTGGTAAGCTACGTGATTGAAGTGCGGAAGAATCATGGGAACTCATAGAAGATCTTGCTCTATAGGACAACGAAAGTTGGAATGATCCCCGTGATTTGAACAAAACGGTCAAGCCAATATCTTTACCTTTGAATAATTCAAGCACTCCCGACCGTAGGATCATGGAACTCGAAGACCAAGTCAAGTTTCTCATGAAATCCTACGAAGCTCCTAAACCTTCAAGCCAGGTGAACAAAATCACTTCTTCATGTGAGTATTGTAGTGGTCCCCACGACATTCGTGATTGCATGGACTCCCCGAACAAGCTTTTACAGACTACGCATCCTCGCGAACCGACGGAGCAGGAGATAAGTGGTACACTTTCAAACCCGAGCCAAACCCTTACGGTGATTCCTATAACCCCTGTTGGAAAAATCACCCGAACTTTAGGTGGAAACAAAACCAAAACACGCCTTAAAACAATCCTTTCAACCCACCTATTCGTTTTCAACCAAACGGCTCAAACTCGAACCGTACTTTCAACAACAATCCTTCTAACAACTATGGTAGTACCAACAATCTTGAAGGATTGATGTCCAATTTTATGGCATCTCAAGAAGCTCGTATAGCCAAGTTTGAGTCTGAATTCAACCAACAACAAACGGAGTTGACTAATAAAATTGACAACTTGTTGAAAGCCTTCACCAACCAAGTGTTGACACCACCAACTAAGGACGCTAGGAACACAAGTAGCGGAACCCAAATTAAGGACCCCTCATCATCCAAACACGCCCACTTTGTCAACGTTGTTACTATTAAGCCAATCGATAAGAATAGGGAAGAGGATGATAAGGAAAAGGAAGTAGAAAAAGTAGAGGGTGTAGAAGAATATTTCGATAGGTTACCCAATAAGGAAGAACGTGCGTACCATAGGGATTTATTCTATGACCCCGAGACACCATGCTTCCTAGGTTCACCAATCATCAAAGTGGGCGATCCATCTAATATCAACATACCATGCAACATTGGGCATGTGCATGTGTGGAAAGCTCACATCGATCTTAAATCTCCCATAAACATTATGACTAGGATCCATTATAATTGGATAATGAAAAAGCAACTTGGACCTAGGACATTTCTTAACATATGTAGGATAAGTAACTTTGTGGGAAGATATTCGTCCGGTAATAGATAGTTGCCTAACTCAAGTAGTTTTTGGAAAGCCGTTTGTTGAGTCCTCTAAAATGAATTATGACCTGTCTCTAGGGATAGTTAGGTTCAAGGAGGAGACCGATGAGATAGCCTACCAAATACCATATAAGATAGAGCAATACCGACTTTTATCGAACCTTGAGAAAGAGCAAAAACAAGCGGTCTACTATAGGAATGATGAGGATAGACGCAGAGGAGTAGACTACGTAAAGAGAAAGATATTTGGGTTCTATAAGGAATGCCTACTACTAGGTCCTGAATACAAGACTAAACAAGAGGATGACCTAGAGAGCGTGACCAATGATGGAGTCACGTAATTGAACGTGACTTTGAGTCTAGCTTCAAGACTCGTTAATAAAGAAAAGCGCTTCTTGAGAGGTAACCCAAGCTTTATTTGTTTGTTTGTTTGTTTGAATTTTATTTGCTTCCGTATGTATACTTTATTTTTATTGATTATAGTTCATGTTTCAAATAAATTTGTGAAAATGCTTTATTTTGCTTTTAACTTCGTCTTAACTACATATAAATGTATTTTGAAAAAGATAAGTGTAAGGGAAATCCAAATTTGTTTTTAAAGAACGAATTGAACATGAACGATAACAATGAGATATAACCATACATATTAATTAGTAATTGTGCGAGTGAAATGCTTGTATCGAGTCATGATGAAGTTTTGCATGATTCCAGGAATTAAAACATAGGTTTTTTTAGAAATTTTCCGGAAACAAAATATAAGATTTCTATCAGATCAATTCTGACGGCGTCAGGGTTTAAAACCTGACGACCGTCAGGTGTTAATTATGAAAATTTTGCAAATTTTGTTTTTCTACCAGAATTGTTAAGTTTCTTTAAATCCGTATTTTATAAACTCCAGGAATCTGCAAACATTCATTCCACAAGCATTATATCTTTACTAGCTTTCTAGGATTTAATTTAATGCAGAATTTACCGCCGATTTTACACGAGGTTTCTTGTTTGTTTTCTCAGCTAATTAACAGGTTATATTGGTCAAGAAATATGTGCATGGATGATCAAGCTTTTGGCGACACTTTAATCTTGAAGTTTCTACATTTTCTTGGAGGATGATTTAACCATGTTACAACATTATCCACGCCAAATGAATCAGGGGAGTATTTGTTTTCATTGTTTCATTTATTTTTACTTTTACATCTTTTTATTGAACATTGGGGACAATGTTCGGCTTAAGTGTAAGGGGGTAAATGAAGATTACTTAGAGAATACAATTGCGCTTGATTTTTGTTTGTTTAATAGTAGATATGTAATAAAACTAAAAGAAACACTTGTTAGGGTAATTTTAGCACCAAATTTAAAACTTTTTGCGAAATATAGGAGAGAAACTTTATTCTTAATACGCGTCTCATGGATAGGAGTTATATGACTAGCACAAAAACCGTACCACTCAAAAAATCTCCACCCCAAATATGTGAGGTTCGCTCCTAGATTTTTTAGGAAAAGCCTTAGTGCTTATGAGTGTACCGGTAGGTACTTAGATTATAGAACTTGTGATAGTGATTCATCCCGAGACTACAAGTGAGACTACATTCGTGTAGTTAGATTTACTACGTGATAAGAGGCATTAGGATAACCCTTGTTTTACACCTGTATTATAATTACATTGACTTCATTGGTCAAGTAATTCTCCCACACCCTTGTGATGTACTCATTTTTTAGTACAGGATACCCCTAGTACACCCCTCAGAGCCTATCTTTTTCGTTTCTAACTTTAAGCATTTTACTTAAAGGAAGAATTTGTTTACAATCCACCCCAAAATGTATACCCAAATCGCCTTAGCCTACCTTGTATGCACTCATCTTTAGTGCATTATTGTTACAACATTTGTTTAAACCCTTTGTTAATTGTCTAATTGATTACAAGGTTGCTAAGTCGAGTCATATCTTGTACATATTGTTTTGGGACGATTGGAACTCATGGGTAAAGTACTAGTGTTATGGAGTAATGGGAAAACGTCAATTGTTACCCCCATACGTGCGTAAATGTTTTAAAGTACTCCAAGTGTTTTGGTTATCTTGATTTGAGTCATTAGAATAATCATTTGTAAAGTATGTAAAAACTCAAGTGTAAGGGGAGAACCGAGCCCCCTTGATGTATTATTTTGGATGGTAGGGCAAGAGTGTATGAAAAAAAATCGAAAAAAGAAGAAAAGCGAAAAAAATTTAGAAAAAGAAAAGAGAAAAAACATACGGACTGCCATCCCGTTTCCTTTTATGTTTAATTTATGTTTATGTTATTTTGTTTTGTTAGCTTAAGTTGAGTCGAGTCTTGGCTTAGCAACGCCACGCTTTACATGTAGTTGACCAAGATGATTGACTTGCCACCAGTAAAATATCCTTTATCCAACAAACCGTGTTTATCATACCCCTACACCTAACATTATAACCCTTGAAAAGCCCTCTTTGATAGTTTTTCTTAGGTGCTTACGCCTAGTGGTGGAGGTTTTTGATCCTTTCCCAAGCCTATGGTAATCTATTTGCTATGACGGGTAGTGAGTGATATTTTTCCATTTCCATTAGTTGTATATAGGTTTATAACACTCGAGAGATGAGAGTATCCAAACAGTATTTGTGAGGTACTAGCGTATGATTTCCGTTCTTGTTATGACTAGGGTGGAGCGATCATTTGTTGTAATTACTTTTATATTAATGTTAAATGACCCCTAATTTGTATTTTGATTAGAATAAAAGCGCATTTGCTTGAGGACAAGCAAATCTCAAGTGTAAGGGTATTTGATGAGACGAAAAGTTTTACGTTTTTAAGGGGTCATTTAAGCCCTAAGTCGTGATAATATGATCAAATATTGCCTCAAATCATTTCTTTTGTGAATTTAGGTACTTTGGAGAGGAATTCTGGAAAAGGAAGTGATTGTACAAAAAATTGCACATACCAGGCCGTCAATGGTGATTAACGGAATTAGGGGTGATGGTGGTGATGCCGAGTGCAAGATAACCTGAAAATAAGAAATAGAAGACACTACGTTAAGTGATTGCGCAGGGGTGGGACCCTGCGAACCACCTCCGGCGTGTGAATAAGTATTTGGTATGATAAGTTTAGTGAAATTCGTAGTAAACACTAGTACAAAAATGGCCTATCGTCACACATGGTCGATTTCAAACGGTCACACTGTAACATATTTACGTGACTAAATGTATGAAAATAAAATAAACAGCCACACTCTATCCGACTTGTGTGACCATTTCGGAAGATATATGTCACACATTTGTGTATTTATGTGACTAGAGGGTAACTGGTAAATATTTTTGGATCATTTAGTCACGTTTAATTTGGGACGTGTGACCGATACAAATCAGCTTTAAGCATTAGTCACACTACAGATATACATATGTGACAAATATATGTCACACAATTGAAGAGTGTGACCAAAATAGATATATGGTCACATGAAGTAATTGTGTATGTGGCTAAATTATATAGTCAAGTTTGTCACACATTATTTAAACGTGACTGATATTCTTTGCTAAATACTTAACNCAAAAACTCTTTGGCCCGTCATGAGTAACTTCCAATTTCTTCACTTCATTTGTTCCTGACGTCGTCATGTTGAAGCTTGTGACGCCGTCACCTTCTGTGCACTTTAGGGTCTTTTGAGATTTTGTTGTTTTCGGCACTTTTTCACTCCGAAAACGCCCGAAAATGCTTCTTTTGTGATTTTCTCCTCAAAAGTACCTAAAATGAGAAAAGAAACGACTTTGGGTGAAATCCGATCAAATAATATACGAATTAGGACTCAAACTGACCCCTAAAAACGTAACATTTTTCGTCTCATCAGGAAGCCACTGAAGAACTTAGATTTTGAACATTGGAAGATCTCGTCAAGTTGAGTAGTTCAGTGAGTCTCCCTGAGTTCTGCTGGTAGGTCTCAGATGCCTGAAGAAGATTTTTGGTGAGCTTAGGGTCATCTTTGACAGATTCTTGAACAATTGCAACGCTTTGTATGATCTCGCTGAGGGAAGCATTGAACTTGTTTAAATGAGAGTCAAGAGTCGTTAGGGAGAAGCCAAGTGCGGCATTTTGGTCAATCACATCATCATGATACTCTTCAACAGAATTCTTCAACTTGACATAATGAACAACAGCTTCACAATTTTGATCAAAAAGCTCATCAGTGAGTCCTCGAAAGAGAGCATTATTGGTCTTCCTCAAGAACTTAACCAGCTGTCTCTCAGTGTGAAGAAGAACATTGTCATACTTCTTTAGGTTGGCAGGACAAGAAGAGTTAGAAGACTGATCATCCTGCTGTTGAGAGCCTTTGGGTTGTGGAGAACCCTCAAAGAAAGGTGACTCTTCAGGCTTGGGTGGAGACTGATGTGGTTGTTCAGTGGTTTGGACATCAGTATCCATATCCACATCATCTCCAGCTTCAAAAATTTCTTCTTCATCACTATCTTTATTTGATTCATCATCTGAGAACAAGACAGCCTGAAGGTCAGCCATAGACTAAATCTGCAAAAAGGTTTATCCGGCTCCTCTTCCTTAGAAGACTTGCCTTGGGTATGGTCAGGATCTGACCCCTCGATTCCAGTGGATTAGGTTTTATCCACCTAGTCCTTAGGGTCAGTCCCTGAGGAATGTGCTCCGCCATGGGGGGTTGATGGTTCCATATCAGTGGGTGGTTTCTTTCCCCCTGAGTCTTTGTCCCCGGTTGTCCCTTCAGTCCCCTAGTGGGTTTGGCCAGTGCCATCACAAGGGACTGTGGAAGGCGCTCCCCTAATAGCGAGTTGTATTTTTCCCTCTAGATCTTGGGAGTAGTAGTTGGACCAAGGACACTGATTGTGATTTGTCAGTGACCTTCGATGTCCCTTTGGGTGGTGGAACTTGGTCTTTTGGTGTCTTTTTGGTCGGGGGCTTTGTTGGCTTTTGGGCTCTGCTCCTGAAGCCTCAGGGCCCTGTGTCTTGGGTTTGGTTTTAGACACAGTCTGAGACTTCCCTTTCCTTTTAGAAGGAGCAGGTGGAGACACTGAGTCCCTCAGGTTGTTTACAGCAACCATATGGGCGGTCAATTCAATGTTGGAGACTGAGGATGGGTCTTATCACTAGTACAAAAATGGCCTTTCGTCACACATGGTCGATTTCAAACGGTCACACTATAACATATTTACATGACTAAATGTATGAAAATAAAATAAACAACCACACTCTATCCGACTTGTGTGACCATTTCGGAAGATATATGTCACACATTTGTGTATTTATGTTACTAGAGGGTAACTAGTAAATATTTTTCGATCATTTAGTCACGTTTAATTTGGGACGTGTGACCGATACAAATCAGCTTTAAACATTAGTCACACTACAGATATACATATGTGACAAATATATGCACACAATTGAATAGCGTGACCAAAATAGATATATGGTCACATGAAGTAATTGTGTATGTGGCTAAATTATATAGTCAAGTTTGTCACACATTATTTAAACGTGACTGATATTCTTTGCTAAATACTTAACCACATATGAATTTGAAATGTGTGACAACTGAAAAGTAAGTTTGAAGCGTTAGTCACGATATGCATTTAAAAGTGACAAATATATGTCGCACACTTGAAGAGTGTGTCCAAATGTCCTATATGGTCACATGAAACCATAGAAACATGATTAAGTGTAACGAAAATTCGATACATATGGTCACGTAAGTTAATATGTGTGTCTAAAGTTTAGTGTGTGTTTGCTTGCCAAATCCTAATGTGTATAGTCACATTTAATTGAAGCACGATCATGTGACTATAGGCTTTACAATAGTCGCACCATATCACAAATGCGTATCTAAATTATGTTTATTGCCACATTATAAATGTATTATATGTGACTAATACATTCAAAATAGTCACATTGTGAAATATTTATGTGACTATTATTTATAGCAAAGTGTGAACTCAAGATGTTATATATGGTCACATGAAGTATTTATTTAGGTGTCTAAATCATAGATTCATATTTTGTCACTCATTATTTAAGTGTAGTCACAATTCGATACATATGGTCACACATTATTGATAACTCATGTAATTTTGAGGGGTTAGATGTTGTGATCATTGTTCATATGTTATGGCTTGTGTTTTCTTTGTTTCTAGACTGACATTTTGCAGGAAAGGCAAAGAAAAAGCTATTTGAATTGGAATTTGGGTGAATGCTAGTAACTCATAACTTAATGCTGCTTGGCATAACTTAATGCTGCTAGGCATAAATTAATGTGCATATCACTCTTCCTAATGAAGCATTGGATGCGGTTTGCCTAGTGGAAACTGAGTATTGCAAAAACATATATAATACATTGAGATAAAAATAAAATGCCACAAAAATATATAAAACGATTCATATTCAGTAAATTACTTGCATTAAAAAAAAAGATAAACATAACAATAGAAATAACAAAACAATCTAAAAGCTAAACTTACGATCCTTCTCTTGATCATAAGCAAGATGAAGATTGTCATAGTCAATTAAATCCAAAGGATCATCATCGCAGAGGACAGTTTCATCTACTTCTTCAAGTTTAGCTTTCTTCTTTCTTCTTATTGCAGCATTGAGCTTGTTTGCTTTGTACTTCTTCCTTTGATTCTTTTCATTCTTCTCCCAAGCCTTCATCTTCTTCTTCCTCATTTGGTCCATTTTTGCAATATACCAAACTGCAGGATGTTGTGATGTGGATGATGATGCCGCTGTAAAACATAAAGCAATAAAACGATTAGAAATGGACCAAAGAAAATGATGTTACATATATTTAAATACAGATGTGTTGGATCGTTGTACTCTGATCAAACTATTTATATAGCTTGTTAAAGTTTAGTAGCCTTGGATAAATCCTAATCTACTAACAATGAAACACTGAATTACTCTATTAAGTATGCTATATTATTCACCTTGAACCCTGCTAATGAATACAGATTCCAACCCTAAATAAAGTTATCGAACTGTTATCTTCTCTAAAACTCTCTTAAAGCTAATAACAATGACTTAGGGATCCTTTATAGGCACAAGGAAAACCCTAGTCGGGTTTCAAATACTTGGACGACACAAGTATACAATCCCTAACTAATAGAATGATATTCTAGATATACCACAATACATTCCTAAAAAATCAACTCTTCAGTCTTTATTTCAAACGATTTATCTTTATTTTATCTAGCAGTACTTCTGATTTAGTCAACGAGCAGCACCACTTGATAAACACAATACTTTAATCAACACAGTACTTCTGAACAGCACTTTGGATTATTTCAGCCCGTATTTGGACTTTATAACCACAAATCCCCCCCCCTTAACCCTTGATCATGAGTTCACGGAGGGTGTTGCGGATCTGTGTCTAGTCACATTATTGAGCGTGTTTCCAACGTTTATTTGGAAAATGATAAGGTCAAACTTATCGTAATTCATAACAAAATAGCAGAGTGTAAGAGATAATGAGTCCGTTCATCCAATATAGATGCTAAACCTACGAGTTGGTAAAGTGAAGCATGTAAAATGTATCTATTGATGATTGATATTGATAAGTATCTGACATCCTACGTCACGTTTATAGATTACTGTTCCACATCATGGTATGCGACAATGTATGAAAATTTCCATTTCGCTGCAACACCTTACCATGGAAACCGGCTATACCTGCGCAACATGTAGGAACACCCGTAAACTCCGTTTACGAAGAAATGAACTGATTATACGCCATGAAAACAATACAGATATCAGTACCCACCAGTGAAATGAATACTAGTTTGTAAGTGGTTCGATATTAGCTACTAAATTCTTTTATCTGACACCGAAGGCGGCGGACTGGAATGAATAGTGTTTTGTGAATAGTAAATTTTTTTGAATGCTTCACGGAATCTCAAACTGACTCCGAAAATGATGAATAGTAAAATGATGAATAGTGACCGATGAATAGTAATGGGTGAATAGTGAAATATCGAAGTTTGGAAAATGACATGGAATTACGAGTTGTGACAACCAATGTAGCCAAAGTAATTATAACAAAAACACGGCTGTAAGACAATGGGTTAATCCTAATGCCTCTTATCACGTAGTCAATCCTAACTACACGAATGTAGTCTTACTAGCGGTCTCGGTATGCATCACAAACGCAAGTTCTAGAATCTATAAACTACCGGTACACTCATAAGCACCAACAATGAATGCTTTTTTCTAAAGATCTAAAGGCGAACCTCACATATTTGGGGTGAAAATTTTTGAGTGGTATGGTTTTTGTGCTACTCATACAATTCCCTATCCATGAGACGCTTATTAAAACCAAAGTTTCACTCCTATATGTTGTAAAAAATATTTAAATTTGGTGCTAAGATTGCCCTAACCAATATTTCTCTTGGCTTTATTACACATTGACTTTTAAACAAAACAAAAATCAAGCGAAGTTGTAATTTCTAAGTCATCCTAAGTTACCCTCCCTACACTTAAACCAAACATTGTCCCCAATGTTCTAAATAAAAGATGTAAAAGTAAAATAAATGAGAATGAAAGAAACTAATACTCCCCTGATTCGCTCGGTATGGATGATGTGATAATATGGTTGAATCCTTTTCCAAGAAAATGAACATGATAAGCTTCATTCCTGAATTATAATCATCTTCTTGTCTAATACAACCTGTAATGAAAGACAAACAACCACCCAAAGAATCAAACCGAACAAAGAAAGATCACAACTAGATGTAATTCCAGACATAGAAATAAAAATAAAACAATTAAAGGATAGGATACTTGTGGAATAACTTACAAATAACATACAGAAAATTTGGACATTTAACAAATTCTGGAAAATTATGCAGCTACAGTACCTGACGCCGTTAGGTTGTAAAGCCTGACGCCGTCAGGAAAGGACAGTTTCAATATTGCCCATACGCAATCCTTTGTATAGACGTTGAGGCGGGCGAACGCTAAGATGAAATAGGCCCGCTAATATGCCCAAAGTCCCTGCCGCAATATGATGAGAGGCTATTCCTCCCGGAACAAAAGGATCAAAACCCTCCACACCCCACGATGGATTTACATATTGTACTTTTCCTGTTAGCCCATAAGGATCGGACACCCATATGCCAGGACCATATAAGCCTGTTACATGAAATGCAACCAAAACCAAAGCAAGCCACACCTGACAGAAATTTTTACGTTTTGTTTCTGGAAAGATTCTGGAAAAATATGTTTTCTTAAGTCCGTTTTCCTGCAGTAACTCATAAAATATATCCACAAGTATTGACACACAAACAAGATAGAATATATGCTAATCATGAATTGTAAATTTTCATGTTCGAATTTCGTTCTTTTTAACAAAATATAAACTTCCCTACACTTATCTTTTTGTAAAATACCTTTACATGCAATTAAGACGAGGTTAAAAACAATATAAAGCATTTTCACAAATTATTCGAAACATGAAAATTAAACAATTATGATTAAGCATATATGACACAAACAAACAAATAAAATAAAAACTTCAAACAATTAAAAACATGGGTTGGGTTGCCTCCCAACAAGCGCTTGTTTTTGTTCGAGTCACGAGCCTGACTCTACCCTTATTTAGCGGAAATAGGGGAGGTTTTCCCTACACTTATGATTAAGTGCGGGTGGAAGTAGCGATATACACCCTTAGGGTAGAAATATGCCACGTGAGGTGAAGGGGGTGAGTGAATGGCTTCCTTCATCCTAAAAATACTCGGATAATAATGGTTGATGGGTGGGTCGGTTCCTCTTTTGTCTCCTAGATGTAAATCTAAGGATGGAAAGGTGTGTAAAGATTGAGGTTCCGGTTCATCAACACTAGGAAATTCCCTATGATTAAGAGTAAGGTTATCACTACAAGTATTCAAACCTATTTCCTCTAGTGGTACTTGGTCCAAGGGTTCTACCTCCATTGGGATTCCTAAAGTCTCTTCTACTTCTTCCGGGTAAGTAACGGGCGGTGTGGGTGCCTCAAATGATGGTAGGACTTGTGGATGATTCCTCTCTCTCCTAACAACAAAAGATGTCGCCTTTAACATTCATTAGTACCAAAACGAAACATTTAAGGGTAATCTTAGATACAAAGGAGGAGAGGTGGAATAATCCAAGCCCACAAAGTAC